>OZ035840.1:1278993-1283993 GCA_964034765.1 Knipowitschia caucasica | reverse complement strand
GGAGAGCAGGTACTAACAAGCTGTAGACCCAGGACTGAGGCTGTAGACCCAGGACTGAGGCTGTAGACCCAGGACTGAGGCTGTAGACCCAGGACTGAGGCTGTAGACCCAGGACTGAGGCTGTAGACCCAGGACTGAGGCCGTAGACCCAGGACTGAGGCTGTAGACCCAGGACTGAGGCTGTAGACACAGGACTGAGGCTGTAGACCCAGGACTGAGGCTGTAGACCCAGGACTGAGGCTGTAGACCCAGGACTGAGGCTGTAGACCCAGGACTGAGGCTGTAGACCCAGGACTGAGGCTGTAGACCCAGGACTGAGGCTGTAGATCCAGGACTGAGGCTGTAGACCCAGGACTGAGGCTGCAGACCCAGGACTGAGGCTGTAGACCCAGGACTGAGGCTGTAGACCCAGGACTGAGGCTGTAGACCCAGGACTGAGGCTGTAGACCCAGGACTGAGGCTGTAGATCCAGGACTGAGGCTGTAGACCCAGGACTGAGGCTGTAGACCCAGGACTGAGGCTGTAGACCCAGGACTGAGGCTGTAGACCCAGGACTGAGGCTGTAGACCCAGGACTGAGGCTGTAGACCCAGGACTGAGGCTGCAGACCCAGGACTGAGGCTGTAGACCCAGGACTGAGGCTGTAGATCCAGGACTGAGGCTGTAGACCCAGGACTGAGGCTGTAGATCCAGGACTGAGGCTGTAGACCCAGGACTGAGGCTGTAGATCCAGGACTGAGGCTGTAGACCCAGGACTGAGGCTGTAGACCCAGGACTGAGGCTGTAGATCCAGGACTGAGGCTGTAGACCCAGGACTGAGGCTGTAGACCCAGGACTGAGGCTGTAGACCCAGGACTGAGGCTGTAGACCGAGGACTGAGGCTGTAGACCCAGGACTGAGGCTGTAGACCCAGGACTGAGGCTGTAGATCCAGGACTGAGGCTGTAGACCCAGGACTGAGGCTGTAGACCCAGGACTGAGGCTGTAGACCCAGGACTGAGGCTGTAGACCCAGGACTGAGGCTGTAGATCCAGGACTGAGGCTGTAGACCCAGGACTGAGGCTGCAGACCCAGGACTGAGGCTGTAGACCCAGGACTGAGGCTGTAGACCCAGGACTGAGGCTGCAGACCCAGGACTGAGGCTGTAGACCCAGGACTGAGGCTGTAGATCCAGGACTGAGGCTGTAGACCCAGGACTGAGGCTGTAGACCCAGGACTGAGGCTGTAGATCCAGGACTGAGGCTGTAGACCCAGGACTGAGGCTGTAGATCCAGGACTGAGGATGCATTGATATAATCTCTAGATAAAGTTCTGTTGGTGTCCTAACGTGGTCCTAACGTGGTCCTAACGTGGTCCTAACGTGGTCCTAACGTGGTCCTAACGTGGTCCTAACGTGGTCCTAACGTGGTCCTGGTGCAGGTTCTGGTGGAGCGGTCCAATGGGCAGAAGTCTTCTGTGAATAAAGAGGATGTGCAGAAAATGAATCCTCCAAAGTTCAGTAAAGTGGAAGACATGGCGGCGCTGACGTTTCTGAACGAGGCCTCGGTTCTGCACAACCTCAAAGAGAGATACTTCTCCAGCCTCATCTACGTAAGAACCCCCGTACACTAACATGTGGTTATTATAGGGTCAAAGTACTATGAAAGTACCACTGTACACAGATATATGATTATTATAGGGTCAAAGTACTATGAAAGTACCACTGTACACAGATATATGATTATTATATAGGGCTATAGCACAACAAGCTACTTTATAAATCTGGGCTCTCAAATGCTTTTTAATCAGGGGTCCTTTCTACACCACATTAACATTTTTACTATTATCTTAAAAACGTAGCTGTTTAAATCATTTACAAATGAGTACAAATCTGTTTCAATCTTCAGCCAGGACTTAACAGAAGTGAACACGGTTTTAGATTCCGAGGATAATGAGTTCCACAACATTACACTTCTAGCTTTGTTTAGCATCGCCGCTAAATAGGAACCAGTCCATATTCAGAAACGTCCTCTTCTCCCTGAATGTCCCTTTTAGGTCGGACTGTGTCTCCGGGATCTGCTGCTATTATTGCTGCTATTATTGCTGCTATTATTGCTGCTATTATTGCTGCTATTATTGCTGCTATTATTGCTGCTATTATTGCTGCTATTATTGCTGCTATTATTGCAGACCGGGCTAAAAGCTAAACGTTGATCAGTGCAGAGACAGCGAGGATGAGCAGGCCTTATAAGAGCAGGAGACGCCCGGCAGGCTGCTCCGACCACGGGCATCAGTCACCACGCTGTAGACCTACTGTATCAGCATGCTGTAGGCCTACTGTATCACCACGCTGTAGGCCTAGTGTATCACCACGCTGTAGGCCTACTGTATCACCACGCTGTAGGCCTAGTGTATCACCACGCTGTAGGCCTACTGTATCATCACGCTGTAGGCCTACTTTATTACCACGCTGTCATCACGCTGTAGGCCTACTTTATCACCACGCTGTAGGCCTACTTGATCATCACGCTGTAGGTCTGCTTTATTACCACGCTGTAGACCTACTTTATTACCCACGCTGTAGGCCTACTTTATCACCACGCTGTAGGCCTGCTTTATTACCACGCAGTAGACCTGCTTTATTACCACGCTGTAGGTCTACTGTATCACCACACTGTAGGCCTACTTGATCATCACGCTGTAGGTCTGCTTTATTACCACGCTGTCATCACGCTGTAGGTCTACTGCATCACCACGCTGTAGGCCTACTTTATCATCACGCTGTAGGCCTACTTTATCACCACGCTGTAGGCCTACTGTATCACCACGCTGTAGGCCTACTTTATCACCACGCTGTAGGCCTACTTTATCACCACGCTATAGGCCTGCTTTATCATCACGCTGTAGGCCTACTTTATGACCACGCTGTAGGCCTGCTTTATTACCAATCTATCATCACTCTGTAGGCCTACTTGATCATCACGCTGTAGGCCTGCTTTATTACCACGCTGTAGACCTGCTTTATTACCACGCTGTAGGCCTACTTGATCATCACGCTGTAGGTCTGCTTTATTACCACGCTGTCATCACGCTGTAGGCCTACTTTATCACCACGATGCAGGCCTACTGTGTCACCACGCTGTAGGCCTACTTTATCACCACGCTGTAGGCCTACTTTATCACCACGCTATAGGCCTGCTGTATCATCACGCTGTAGACCTACTGTATCACCACGCTGTAGGCCTACTGTATCATCACGCTGTATGCCTACTTTATCACCACGCTGTAGGCCTACTTTATTACCAATCTATCATCACTCTGTAGGCCTACTGTATCACCACGCTGTAGGCCTACTGTATCTCCACGCTGTAGGTCTACTGTATCACCACGCTGTAGGCCTACTTTATCATCACGCTGTAGGCCTACTTTATTACCACGCTGTAGACCTACTGTATTACCACGCTGTAGGCCTACTTTATCATCACGCTGTAGGCCTACTTTATTACCACGCTGTAGGCCTACTTTATCACCACGCTGTAGGCCTACTGTATTACCACGCTGTAGGCCTACTTTATTACCAATTTGTCATCACGCTGTAGGCCTACTTTATCACCACGCTGTAGGCCTACTTTATCATCACGCTGTAGGTGTACTTTATCACCACGCTGTAGGCCTACTTTATTACCACGCTGTAGACCTACTTTATCACCACGCTGTAGGCGTACTTTATCACCACGCTGTAGGCCTACTTTATCATCACGCTGTAGGCCTACTTTATCATCACGCTGTAGGCCTACTGTATCACCACGCTGTAGGCCTGCTTTATTACCAATCTATCATCACTCTGTAGGCCTACTTTCTTCCCACGTTCAGGATGATGTTAGAGTGAGAGGGAAGTTATGAGTCCAGGTTAAACCAAGATAGACTTGGAGAAAACATGCTAAATCAAACCTGGGACAAATCAAACCTGGGACAAATCAAACCTGGGACAAATCAAACCCGGGACAAATCAAACCTGGGAAAAGTCCGATCTGGGTCCTTATGGATATTTGGCGCTGACTTTTCTACACTTTAGTAGAAGGTTTGTTTATTCGGGCATACAAATTATTATTTATTTATTTTGACATAAAAAATCATTCAAAAAAAAGGACAAAGTTACAAAAGCACTGTATCTTATGTCAGTAATGTACATGACCGAAGGGATTAGGCTGAAGTATAACTTATTTAATAATAATTATAATCCAAATTATAATGGGGGCGACAGTAGCTCAGTTGGTAGAGCATTGGTCTTAAGGCCAGAAGGTCGTGGGTTCAATTCCCACCTCTCCACCTTCTCCATCAACTCCCACTGATGACTTCTGTCGTTGTGTCCTTGGGCAAGACACTTAACCCCACTTTGCCCAAAGCCCCCACTGAAAGATCAAGGCTATGCTCACAGTCAGAGAGCAGCCGTCCTCCTGTGGACTCACCACCTGCAGAGGGTCAGTGAGGGGCTGGTGCATCTCTGACTGCCACCCCCCTGACCCAGAAATGGATTAAAGGGAAGAAAATGGATGGATGGATGGATATAATCCAAATTAGTGAAGTAAAGTCTCCAAAGTTTGGGGCAAAACCCTTTCAAAATAGAAGCCAAACTAAATTTCAAGATCGTGCGTGAGACCCTCTGTGACAAGGGACACTAAAATCCCCACAAAATCTGACCTTTATTAGGGCTGTAGGTTCTCTGTCAGCTGAGGTTGAGCTGTTTTAATATGCATTGAGTTCTATGGGGAAAATTTCTGGGTAGCCCACGTGAATTTAGTCTGGTTCAGTCTGGTTCAGTCTGCAGTACCGCGAGAATCCCCTGAGCACATGAGTTATTCAGCTACAAGCTAGTAATACCCTATCCAGTTAATATAATACATCCATGCTGTAGACCCAGGACTGAGGCTGTAGACCCAGGACTGAGGCTGTAGACCCAGGACTGAGGCTGTAGACCCAGGACTGAGGCTGTAGACCCAGGACTGAGGCTGTAGACCCAGGA
>OZ035840.1:1233993-1273993 GCA_964034765.1 Knipowitschia caucasica | reverse complement strand
ACACAACATGGTGATTAGAAGGAACGGTTTCAGTCCTGTTTCAGTATCTCTGGTCTCTCCATCTCTGGTCTCTCCATCTCTGGTCTCTCCATCTCTGGTCTCTCCATCTCTGGTGTCTCCATCTCTGGTCTCTCCATCTCTGGTGTCTCCATCTCTGGTCTCTCCATCTCCATCTCTGGTCTCTCCATCTCTGGTCTCTCCATCTCTGGTCTCTCCATCTCCATCTCTGGTCTCTCCATCTCTGGTCTCTCCATCTCTGGTCTCTCCATCTCTGGTCTCTCCATCTCTGGTCTCTCCATCTCTGGTGTCTCCATCTCTGGTGTCTCCATCTCTGGTGTCTCCATCTCTGGTCTCTCCATCTCTGGTCTCTCCATCTCTGGTGTCTCCATCTCTGGTCTCTCCATCTCTGGTGTCTCCATCTCTGGTCTCTCCCTCTCTGGTTCTCCATCTCTGGTCTCTCCATCTCTGGTGTCTCCATCTCTGGTCTCTCCATCTCTGGTCTCTCCATCTCTGGTGTCTCCATCTCTGGTCTCTCCATCTCTGGTGTCTCCATCTCTGGTCTCTCCATCTCTGGTGTCTCCATCTCTGGTCTCTCCATCTCCATCTCTGGTCTCTCCATCTCTGGTCTCTCCATCTCTGGTCTCTCTATCTCCATCTCTGGTCTCTCCATCTCTGGTCTCTCCATCTCTGGTCTCTCCATCTCTCTCTGGTCTCTCCATCTCTGGTGTCTCCATCTCTGGTCTCTCCATCTCTGGTCTCTCCAGTCTCTCCTTGTTGTTATGATATGTAGGTCAAATAGTATGGTTGTGTCGTGTTGTTGTTGTTGTTGTTGTTGTTGTTTCCTGACAGCTCGGGCTCAGATTTACTGGAGAAGTCTCGGTGCATCCGTCAGGCTCGCACCGAGAGAGCCTTCCACATCTTCTACTACATGGTGTCAGGCTCTCAGGGCAAGCTCAAAGGTCTCATGTTTACACTACTGTCCATATATAGGCCAGTTTATCTATATAGCACCGAGTCCCAGCAGGAGGCCAGTCCCTATGCTCCTCAGTCCCAGCAGGAGGCCAGTCCCTGTGCTCCTCAGTCCCAGCAGGAGGCCAGTCCCTGTGCTCCTCAGTCCCAGCAGGAGGCCAGTCCCTGTGCTCCTCAGTCCCAGCAGGAGGCCAGTCCCTGTGCTCCTCAGTCCCAGCAGGAGGCCAGTCCCTGTGCTCCTCAGAGTCCCAGCAGGAGGCCAGTCCCTGTGCTCCTCAGAGTCCCAGCAGGAGGCCAGTCCCTGTGCTCCTCAGTCCCAGCAGGAGGCCAGTCCCTGTGCTCCTCAGTCCCAGCAGGAGGCCAGTCCCTGTGCTCCTCAGAGTCCTCCTTGGTTCATGGCAGTAACATGTCACAGAAGTACTTTGGTGTCTTGATACTGGTTCAGACTGGTTCAGACGAGTTCGGACTGGTTCTTACTGGTTCAGACTGGTTCTTACTGGTTCAGACTGGTTCAGACTGGTTCTTACTGGTTCCTGGTCTTGCTGGTTCCAGAGGACCTTCTGTTGGAGGACTTCAGTCGGTACCGGTTCCTGGTGGAGGGACATGTGGAGGTACCAGGGCAGGAGGATGACGAGATGTTCACAGAGACCATGGAGGCGATGGAGATCATGGGCTTCACTGAGGACGAGCGCATCGGTACAGCACCAATCACATGTATTTATTTATATGGCACAGTTCAAAGGCTTAACGCGAGCGATTGAAAACACACAGGAAAGGTGTGGTTTCACAGGACCAGTTACTACTTAAACCAAACTTTACACGAAACTTTGATTATTAAAACCCACAAATAACAACATGGAACCATCAACATCTCGCCTCAAATTGTATTTTGCCATTTTGGATAGCTCCTGCACCGCACAACTTTTGGCCCATTAGTTTAAACGGCGGAGATAGACGTGACTACGTCCGTTAATATTTACAGTCTATGGTTTCAATGGATTGTACTGGAAATGTAATCCCCATAGTCGCCAGCAGATGGCAAGATTGCACGGATGAGGATACATGTCTCAGGATGAGTCTCAGGGATAGATGTTTTGTGTGTCTCATGTTGTGTGGGTCTCTGGTTGTGTGCGTCTCAGGTTGTGTGTTTCATGTTGTGTGTGTCTCAGGGATAGATGTTGTGTGTCTCATGTTGTGTGTGTCTCAGGTTGTGTGTCTCATGTTGTGTGTGTCTCAGGGATGCTGAAGGTGGTGTCCACGGTGCTGCAGCTCGGAAACATCACATTTGAGAAAGAGCGAAACAGCGAACAGGCCACGATGCCCGACGACACCGGTAAAACCACATCCTGCAGATTATAAACCACATCCTGCGGATTATAAACCACAACAGCCCAAAAAGCAGAATAAAGAAGAAACAAACAACACCGTACTAGAGTACAAGTAGCATTTTTATACCGCTCGTGGGTTTAGAAGACCAAAATACATTTGCTTATTTAAATATTGAAAGTCTATAACGTTCTTTAAAGCTGCACTAACTGACTTTGGGATTTTGAAGCCGTGGACTCGCTGGCCTCTCTCTTTCTGCTCCCCTCCCCGCACCCACGAAGCTATCGCCCCCCACACACACCCACTGTTGGGACGGAGCTAGTGTCTCTCAATATGGATAATACATGGATATGGATTTGCATGTGGATGGCGTGACCATAGAACGATAGAACCGGGAAGAGCGGAGGAACGGGACTTTCTTTTGGATGGCTGTCTCTCTGTGTAAGCAGCAGGGACGTGCGGTGAGGTTTGTGATTGGGGAGGCACTGACTTTAAAAGTCAGATTTACAATCATTATTCAAATAAAATAGCATTTAATCACCAATGCAATGACATCCACAAACTTTATATACTGTAAAGATAAGAGAACCAGCTTCTTTTAATAATCTCACAACAAATCTAGCTGCTGACTCTGCTCCGCATCAAACAACATCTTTAAGAAGCGCAGGTGCGAGAGACGCGAGGAGAGAGAGACGCGAGGAGAGAGGAGCAGAGAGAGACAGAGAGGAGCAGAGAGACGCGAGGAGAGAGGAGCAGAGAGAGACAGAGAGGAGCAGAGAGACGGAGACGCGAGGAGCAGAGAGAGACGGAGACGAGGAGCAGAGAGAGACGCGAGGAGAGAGGAGCAGAGAGAGACAGAGAGGAGCAGAGAGAGACAGAGAGGAGCAGAGAGACGGAGACGCGAGGAGCAGAGAGACGGAGACGCGAGGAGAGAGAGACGCGAGGAGAGAGAGAGACGGAGACGCGAGGAACATAAACAATAATTTAAACAAGTTGCAGAACTCTTGAGCAGTGTTTGAATCAGTGTTTTTCGGAAAAGCACTACTTTGCCGGTATCTGTCAATGTTCAACATAAAACACAGATTAACAAACTCCTCCCCCGCAGCCGGACTAACCTCGTAAGTCCAGTGGTGGTCTCCCAGTCTATATTAATTCTTTCTTTGTTTGAAAGTCCAATTGAGAAAAAAAATCTTCATTCAAATCATCCATTTTCCAGCAAAAGAAATAGCATTTTGGGCTGATTGTTTGTTAGCAACTCTGGTATGAACTTTATGCTCACTATCACCCCTAGCGGTGAGGCACAGATACCGCCTGCCTCACGCCAAGCTTTTTCCTTGTGTGTTCATCTACGATCAAAAGACTTAAACTAAATATAAATTGTACACACATACGTGCAATACACTACTAAACACTAAGAGGAGTTTAAAAAATGTTTTTAAAGCAGGATATTTGAAACAAACGGTGATATATCAACTGCACGAGCTGAGTGCACTCAGACACACACACACACACTGTGAGGGAGCGGTCTGAGGTGAGGCACGCAGGAGCGCTGCCTCACCTCGTCTCTTTGAATAGGAATAACGGGATTTCGGCGATTTTGACTTCAGAAATGATCAAAACTGATGGGAACCGTGCCGAATATACATTAAAAGCATAGGACAGTGGATATAAATTATATATTTAAACTAAAATAATTATTAGTTTCCAATAATGGCAGGTGAGGCTCTGCCTCCCCTGCCTCCCCTGACTGCACGTCCCTGGTAAGCAGTAACCGGTGACGAAGACGAGGAAGCTTCAGGTTAGCTCCGCCGCTTGTTGTGCTAACTCAGCCGTCTATGCTAACGGACCTGGAGATTTCTCACAAAAGTGGGGGCCAGTGGTCCGCTGTGATTGGTCACAATCTGCGACCCGAAACACATTCTCTTCCTTGTTTCATCAAAACTCGATCCCAATGCCCTACACGGACATGGATAGCATTTTAGTAATTAACACAAAAATAAAGTCAGTTAGTGCAGCTTTAAGATGAAGATCAACTTAACTCATTGACTGCTGCCGTTTTTGATAAATTCACTGATTCTCAAGACCCACAGAATATTATTTCCTCAGTCTACGTGAAATATGAAGCCAGATTCTGAAAGACTGGATTGTCTACTTTCATCAGCAAAAATAAGTTTGTTTCTAGCTGTTTATATTGTCCTGTAATTCCCAGTCGAAAAGAAGGTCTCAGACAAATATGTCAATGGCAGTCAATGAGTTAATAGCCCAGGCTAATAATTGATATTTTACGGTAATAAAAATATAAAAAGTTGCTCCAGAGTCGATAGATAGATAGATAGATAGACAGATAGATAGATAGATACATAGATAGATAGATAGATAGATAGATAGATAGATAGATAGATAGATAGATAGATAGATACATAGATAGATACATAGATAGATAGATAGATAGATACATAGATAGATAGATAGATAGATAGATAGGTAGATACATAGATAGATAGATAGATACATAGATAGATAGATAGATACATAGATAGATAGATAGATAGATAGATAGATAGATAGATAGACAGATAGATAGATACATAGATAGATAGATAGATAGATAGATAGATAGATAGATAGATACATAGATAGATAGATAGATAGATACATAGATAGATAGATAGATACATAGATAGATAGAGAGATAGATAGATAGATACATAGATAGATAGATAGATAGATACATAGATAGATAGATAGATAGATACATAGATAGATAGATAGACAGATGCCGTTTCCGAAGCATTCAAAAGTAAAAGTAAAAAAAAATAAGTCACTCCCTCGCCCGATGAAACGATGAAGAAAACTGTGACCTATAATCCCAAAATTACGGTAACACCAGAAGGAGAGATCAAAGCTGCTCTAGCGTCAGCAGCCGAGGCAGTGTTTCGTTTGTTGTTGATGTCACGTTTTGTGGAAAAGCCCTGTCCTCTCCCTGCAGCTGCTCAGAAAGTGTGCCACCTTCAGGGCATCAACATCACGGACTTCACCCGCTCCATCCTCACGCCCAGGATCAAAGTGGGACGAGAGGTGGTGCAGAAGGCCCAGACCAAGCAGCAGGTAACTACAGACACAGACACAGACACGGACACAGACACAGAAACAGAGACAGACACAGACACAGACACAGACTCAGAGACAGAGACAGAGACAGAGACAGACACAGACTCAGAGACAGACACAGAGACAGACACAGACACAGACTCAGACACAGACACAGACACAGAAACAGAGACAGACACAGACACAGACACAGACACAGACTCAGAGACAGAGACAGAGACAGAGACAGACTCAGACTCAGACTCAGAGACAGACACAGAGACAGACACAGACACAGACTCAGACACAGACACAGACTCAGACACAGACACAGACACAGAAACAGAGACAGACACAGACACAGACACAGACACAGACTCAGAGACAGAGACAGAGACAGAGACAGACTCAGACTCAGACTCAGAGACAGACACAGAGACAGACACAGACACAGACTCAGACACAGACACAGACACAGAAACAGAGACAGACACAGAGACAGACACAGACACAGACACAGACACAGACACAGACTCAGAGACAGAGACAGAGACAGAGACAGACACAGACTCAGAGACAGACACAGAGACAGAGACAGACACAGACTCAGACACAGACACAGACTCAGAGACAGAGACAGTCACAGACACAGACACAGACTCAGAGACAGACACAGAGACAGACACAGACACAGACACAGACACAGACACAGACTCAGAGACAGACACAGAGACAGAGACAGAGACAGACACAGACACAGACTCAGAGACAGACACAGAGACAGAGACAGAGACAGACACAGAGACAGACACAGACACAGACTCAGAGACAGACACAGAGACAGAGACAGACACAGACACAGACACAGAGACAGTCACAGACACAGAGACAGTCACAGACACAGACACAGACTCAGACTTAGACACAGACTCAGAGACAGACACAGAGACAGAGACAGACACAGACTCAGAGACAGACACAGAGACAGACACAGAGACAGACACAGACTCAGACTCAGACACAGACACAGACACAGACTCAGAGACAGAGACAGACACAGAGACAGACACAGACTCAGACACAGACACAGACACAGACACAGAAACAGAGGCAGACACAGACACAGACACAGACTCAGAGACAGAGACAGACACAGAGACAGAGACAGACTCAGAGACAGACACAGAGACAGACACAGAGACAGACACAGACTCAGACACAGACACAGACACAGACTCAGACACAGAGACAGACACAGACACAGACACAGACTCAGAGACAGAGACAGACACAGAACACTCAGCATTGACACACATGTGGAACGGAGCTTTGGGCCAAGAGACAACTTTTGGTCCATCCTGTAAAGACGTTTTCCAGAAGTCTGCCAATGCTATATGTTAGCATTGGCTAATTCTTCTTCTGGGTCCACCCCCACAGGCCCGGGGTGGTATTGCAGCATGTGAGCGCACGTCATTTTGGCCACTTTTGAGCTGGGACCCTCCCACACTGGTCTTAACCTGAAGATTTGAGGAAATGGGCGGAGTCTGCTCTGCTCCTGTTGGGTCTGATAGAAAACCTGCAGCCACAGCGGCCCTTTCTGAACCGGTTTGGACTCCTCTCCGGAATGATATCCAATCAGCGCTAGCTAAGCCTGGTCTGGCACATGTTTGTGATGTCACTGGTCTATGACACTAGCTAGCCTAGTGGTCAACAGAAATGAGTTGTTGCGTGTTTTTGAATTCATCGTCTTTTCGGTTTTAAGGTCTTGAGAAAAAAAAAAATCAGTTTTAAAAATTTCTGGAATTTTACATTTGGAAAAAGAGCAAGCACCCTGTTTCAGATTCATGTATTTGCCATTTGCAGTAAAACCCCATTGGAATACTTTTGCAAAGGTCCCAGTGTGCAATAGACAAGTACATAAATAAAGTTAAAAGTTTCATTTTTCACTATTCCTGATATTTTAATCAATCAAATAAGATTTTGTAATTAATACATTATGTTTATGTAGTTAAATAATAGCAATAAATGGTGAATCCTTTCAGTGGATATACAGGCCCACGAACCTGACTCAGTGACATCAGTTCTATCAGGAGGAATGGGCCAAAGTTCCACCAAGACTCTCTGGTTATGTGACGCAGGAACACACACAGCCGTCTCCAATCGTCCTCATACTAATGTTTTTAACTTTGTGTGTTTTACAGTTTTTATTGATCGCTTTGATGCATTTTTCACAACTGTTGGTGCATTTCTCAGAACAATTAGTGCAAACTGCAGAACCTCGTGGATAACCTGCAAAAGTGCGTCACTTTCTCAAAATGCAAAGTTTTTTCCTCAAAAGCAAGTCCAAACGTCAATGAAACTGTGTCGTCAGAATAATAAGTCCTGACAACATTGAGAATGAACAACAGTCACATGACTTAGTCATGTTCTCATTGTGAAAGTTTATTCTCTCTGTGTTTTATTATGACACTTTAGCACGACTATGAACAGACTATATACGATCTGTACAGACATTTACAGTAAAAACTACTGTAAAGTTACACAAAGACTGTATTTAGAAACGTAACTGACATGTATGTACTGTATGTACTGTATGTATGTGTACTGTACGTATGTGTGTGTGTGTGTGTATGTGTACTGTATGTATATGTAGTGTATGTACTGTATGTATATGTACTGTACGTATGTGTGTGTGTGTGTGTGTGTGTGTACTGCATATGCTCTTTGTATTGTTGTTGCACAATGCTGTAGAAGTACAGGCACATACATGTAAATACTGTACGTATATACATAAAACAAACATACAGAATATCATTGTGGTAAAACTGTGACAAATGTAAACAATAAAACACACCTCATGAGTGAAGCTGAAACTCACCTCAGAGACATTGTTCAATTTAGGAAAGATTTACAGAAGAAAAGATGAAGGAAAGTATGAAATTAGCCTGACGCTTATAATTTTGATCTAGTTTAACAGTTTTGTGTGAGACCAAAGCGATGAAATGAGGACAGTTAGTTTTATAGTGAAAGACTGTTCAGAAGTGATAAGTCTGTTTCATTCTGACACGACAGAAGCAAATGATTATGTTAAAAAAACGCAGAGAATTGTCTGAAAGTTATTGATACATGAACAAAAGCATTTGTAAAGTGTTCAGAGGAGAAACTGCTGCGATGATGTCACACATGACCCAGTGTCGTGGAGGTTGGACTCATAGTTTTGAGAAGTTTAAGTCTGAGAAATGCACCAAAGCCACTGAGAAAGACTGTAAATGTCAATGTGAAGCACTTATGGTTAAACTGTGCTATAGAAATACATTTGACTGACTGATTGACAGATTGATTGACAGATTGACAGACAGATTGACAGATTGATTGACAGATTGATTGACAGATTGACAGATTGATTGACAGATTAACAGATTGATTGACAGATTGATTGACAGATTGATTGACAGATTGATTGACAGATTGACAGACAGATTGACAGACAGATTGACAGACAGATTGACAGACAGATGGATTGACAGACGGATTGACAGACAGATGGATTGACAGACAGATTGACAGACGGATTGACAGACGGATTGACAGACAGATGGATTGACAGACAGATTGACAGACAGATTGACAGACAGATTGACAGACGGATTGACAGACAGATGGATTGACAGACAGATTGACAGACAGATTGACAGACAGATGGATTGACAGACAGATTGACAGACAGATTGACAGACAGATTGACAGACGGATTGACAGACAGATTGACAGACAGATTGACAGACAGATTGACAGACAGATTGACAGACAGATTGACAGACAGATGGATTGACAGACAGATTGACAGACAGATTGACAGACAGATGGATTGACAGACAGATTGACAGACGGATTGACAGACAGATTGACAGACAGATTGACAGACAGATTGACAGATTGACAGACAGATTGACAGACAGATGGATTGACAGACAGATGGATTGACAGACAGATTGACAGACAGATTGACAGACAGATTGACAGACGGATTGACAGACAGATTGACAGACAGATTGACAGACAGATTGACAGAAAGATTGACAGACAGATTGACAGACAGATTGACAGACAGATGGATTGACAGACAGATTGACAGACAGATTGACAGACAGATTGACAGACAGATGGATTGACAGACAGATTGACAGACGGATTGACAGACAGATTGACAGACAGATTGACAGACAGATTGACAGATTGACAGACAGATTGACAGACAGATGGATTGACAGACAGATGGATTGACAGACAGATTGACAGACGGATTGACAGACGGATTGACAGACAGATTGACAGACAGATTGACAGACAGATTGACAGACAGATTGACAGACAGATGGATTGACAGACGGATTGACAGACAGATGGATTGACAGACAGATTGACAGACGGATTGACAGACAGATTGACAGACAGATTGACAGACAGATTGACAGACAGATTGACAGACAGATGGATTGACAGACGGATTGACAGACAGATGGATTGACAGACGGATTGACAGACAGATTGACAGACGGATTGACAGACAGATTGACAGACAGATTGACAGACAGATTGACAGACAGATGGATTGACAGACGGATTGACAGACAGATGGATTGACAGACGGATTGACAGACAGATTGACAGACGGATTGACAGACAGATTGACGATTGACAGACGGATTGACAGACAGATTGACAGACAGATTGACAGACAGATTGACAGACAGATTGACAGACAGATGGATTGACAGACGGATTGACAGACAGATGGATTGACAGACAGATTGACAGACGGATTGACAGATGGATTGACAGACAGATTGACAGACAGATTGACAGACAGATGGATTGACAGACGGATTGACAGACAGATGGATTGACAGACGGATTGACAGACAGATTGACAGACAGATTGACAGACAGATTGACAGACAGATTGACAGACAGATTGACAGACAGATGGATTGACAGACAGATTGACAGACAGATTGACAGACAGATTGACAGACGAATTGACAGACAGATTGACAGACAGATTGACAGACAGATTGACAGACAGATTGACAGACAGATTGATAGACGGATTGACAGACGGATTGACAGACAGATTGACAGACAGATTGACAGACAGATTGACAGACAGATGGATTGACAGACAGATTGACAGACAGATTGACAGACAGATGGATTGACAGACAGATTGACAGACGGATTGACAGACAGATTGACAGACAGATTGACAGACAGATTGACAGATTGACAGACAGATTGACAGACAGATTGACAGACAGATGGATTGACAGACAGATTGACAGACAGATTGACAGACAGATTGACAGACGGATTGACAGACAGATTGACAGACAGATTGACAGACGGATTGACAGACAGATTGACAGACAGATTGACAGACAGATTGACAGAAAGATTGACAGAAAGATTGACAGACAGATTGACAGACAGATTGACAGACAGATTGACAGACAGATTGACAGACAGATTGACAGACAGATTGACAGACAGATTGACAGACAGATGGATTGACAGACAGATTGACAGACGGATTGACAGACAGATTGACAGACAGATTGACAGACAGATTGACAGATTGACAGACAGATTGACAGACAGATGGATTGACAGACAGATGGATTGACAGACAGATTGACAGACGGATTGACAGACGGATTGACAGACAGATTGACAGACAGATTGACAGACAGATTGACAGACAGATTGACAGACAGATGGATTGACAGACGGATTGACAGACAGATGGATTGACAGACAGATTGACAGACGGATTGACAGACGGATTGACAGACAGATTGACAGACAGATTGACAGACAGATGGATTGACAGACAGATTGACAGACAGATTGACAGACAGATTGACAGACGGATTGACAGACAGATTGACAGACAGATTGACAGACAGATTGACAGACAGATTGACAGACAGATTGACAGACAGATTGACAGACAGATGGATTGACAGACAGATTGACAGACAGATTGACAGACAGATTGACAGACAGATGGATTGACAGACAGATTGACAGACGGATTGACAGACAGATTGACAGACAGATTGACAGATTGACAGACAGATTGACAGACAGATTGACAGACAGATGGATTGACAGACAGATGGATTGACAGACAGATTGACAGACAGATTGACAGACAGATTGACAGACGGATTGACAGACAGATTGACAGACAGATTGACAGACAGATTGACAGAAAGATTGACAGACAGATTGACAGACAGATTGACAGACAGATGGATTGACAGACAGATTGACAGACAGATTGACAGACAGATTGACAGACAGATTGACAGACGGATTGACAGACAGATTGACAGACAGATTGACAGACAGATTGACAGATTGACAGACAGATTGACAGACAGATGGATCGACAGACAGATGGATTGACAGACAGATTGACAGACGGATTGACAGACGGATTGACAGACAGATTGACAGACAGATTGACAGACAGATTGACAGACAGATTGACAGACAGATTGACAGACAGATGGATTGACAGACGGATTGACAGACAGATGGATTGACAGACAGATTGACAGACGGATTGACAGACGGATTGACAGACAGATTGACAGACAGATTGACAGAAAGATTGACAGACAGATGGATTGACAGACGGATTGACAGACAGATGGATTGACAGACGGATTGACAGACAGATTGACAGACGGATTGACAGACAGATTGACAGACAGATTGACAGACAGATTGACAGACAGATGGATTGACAGACGGATTGACAGACAGATGGATTGACAGACAGATTGACAGACAGATTGACAGACGGATTGACAGACAGATTGACGATTGACAGACGGATTGACAGACAGATTGACAGACAGATTGACAGACAGATTGACAGACAGATTGACAGACAGACGGATTGACAGACAGATGGATTGACAGACAGATTGACAGACGGATTGACAGACGGATTGACAGACAGATTGACAGACAGATTGACAGACAGATTGACAGACAGATGGATTGACAGACGGATTGACAGACAGATGGATTGACAGACGGATTGACAGACAGATTGACAGACGGATTGACAGACAGATTGACAGACGGATTGACAGACAGATTGACAGACAGATTGACAGACAGATTGACAGACAGATTGACAGACAGATTGACAGACAGATTGACAGACAGATGGATTGACAGACAGATTGACAGACAGATTGACAGACAGATTGACAGACGAATTGACAGACAGATTGACAGACAGATTGACAGACAGATTGACAGACAGATTGACAGACAGATTGACAGACGGATTGACAGACGGATTGACAGACAGATTGACAGACAGATTGACAGACAGATTGACAGACAGATGGATTGACAGACAGATTGACAGACAGATTGACAGACAGATGGATTGACAGACAGATTGACAGACGGATTGACAGACAGATTGACAGACAGATTGACAGACAGATTGACAGACAGATTGACAGACAGATGGATTGACAGACAGATGGATTGACAGACAGATTGACAGACAGATTGACAGACAGATTGACAGACGGATTGACAGACAGATTGACAGACAGATTGACAGACGGATTGACAGACAGATTGACAGACAGATTGACAGACAGATTGACAGAAAGATTGACCGAAAGATTGACAGACAGATTGACAGACAGATTGACAGACAGATGGATTGACAGACAGATTGACAGACAGATTGACAGACAGATTGACAGACAGATTGACAGACAGATGGATTGACAGACAGATTGACAGACGGATTGACAGACAGATTGACAGACAGATTGACAGATTGACAGACAGATTGACAGACAGATGGATTGACAGACAGATGGATTGACAGACAGATTGACAGACGGATTGACAGACAGATTGACAGACAGATTGACAGACAGATTGACAGACAGATTGACAGACAGATTGACAGACAGATGGATTGACAGACGGATTGACAGACAGATGGATTGACAGACAGATTGACAGACGGATTGACAGACGGATTGACAGACAGATTGACAGACAGATTGACAGACAGATTGACAGACAGATGGATTGACAGACGGATTGACAGACAGATGGATTGACAGACGGATTGACAGACAGATTGACAGACGGATTGACAGACAGATTGACGATTGACAGACGGATTGACAGACAGATTGACAGACAGATTGACAGATTGACAGACGATTGACAGACAGATTGACAGACAGATGGATTGACAGACGGATTGACAGACAGATGGATTGACAGACAGATTGACAGACGATTGACAGAGGATTGACAGACGACAGATTGACAGACAGATTGACAGACAGATGGATTGACAGACAGATTGACAGACAGATGGATTGACAGACGGATTGACAGACAGATTGACAGACGATTGACAGACAGATTGACAGACAGATTGACAGACAGATTGACAGACAGATTGACAGACAGATTGACAGACAGATTGACAGACAGATTGACAGACAGATTGACAGACAGATTGACAGACAGATTGACAGACAGATTGACAGACAGATTGAAGACAGACAGATTGACAGACAGATTGACAGACAGATTGACAGACAGATTGACAGACAGATTGACAGACAGATATTGACAGACAGATTGACAGACAGATTGACAGACAGATTGACAGACAGATTGACAGACAGATTGACAGACAGATTGATTGACAGACAGATTGACAGACAGATTGACAGACAGATTGACAGACAGATTGACAGACAGATTGACAGACAGATTGACAGACAGATTGACAGACGGATTGACAGACGGATTGACAGACAGATTGACAGACGGATTGACAGACAGATTGACAGACAGATTGACAGACAGATTGACAGACAGATGGATTGACAGACAGATTGACAGACAGATTGACAGACAGATTGACAGACAGATTGACAGACGGATTGACAGACAGATTGACAGACAGATTGACAGACGGATTGACAGACAGATTGACAGACAGATTGACAGACAGATTGACAGACAGATTGACAGACAGATGGATTGACAGACAGATTGACAGACAGATTGACAGACAGATTGACAGACAGATTGACAGACGAATTGACAGACAGATTGACAGACAGATTGACAGACAGATTGACAGACAGATTGACAGACAGATGGATTGACAGACAGATTGACAGACAGATTGACAGACAGATTGACAGACAGACAGATTGACAGACAGATTGACAGACAGATGGATTGACAGACAGATTGACAGACAGATTGACAGACAGATTGACAGACAGATTGACAGACAGATTGACAGACAGATTGACAGACAGATTGACAGACGGATTGACAGACGGATTGACAGACAGATTGACAGACGGATTGACAGACAGATTGACAGACAGATTGACAGACAGATTGACAGACAGATGGATTGACAGACAGATTGACAGACAGATTGACAGACAGATTGACAGACAGATTGACAGACAGATTGACAGACGGATTGACAGACAGATTGACAGACGGATTGACAGACAGATTGACAGACAGATTGACAGACAGATTGACAGACAGATTGACAGACAGATTGACAGACAGATTGACAGATGAAGCACCTGTGTTCTCAGGCAGACTTTGCGGTGGAGGCTTTGGCCAAAGCGATGTACGAGCGTCTGTTCCGGTGGATTCTGGCTCGAGTGAATAAGACTCTGGACAAAAGCAAGAGACAGTCGTCCTCGTTCCTGGGCATCCTGGACATCGCAGGATTTGAGATATTCGAGGTATCAATATATATACAAACATTTATTTTGTAAATAAATTATATATACACACAGTGGCTCAGTTGTGTAGTCCATGTATGTAGTGTGTGTGTTGACCATGTATGTGTGTGTAGTCCATGTATGTAGTGTGTGTGTTGACCATGTATGTGTGTGTAGTCCATGTATGTAGTGTGTGTGTTGACCATGTATGTGTGTGTAGTCCATGTTTGTAGTGTGTGTGTGTGTGTTGACCATGTATGTGTGTGTAGTCCATGTTTGTAGTGTGTGTGTGTGTGTGTTGACCATGTGTGTGTTGTGTGTCCAGGATAACTCGTTCGAGCAGTTGTGTATAAACTACACAAACGAGCGTCTGCAGCAGTTGTTTAACCACACCATGTTCGTGCTGGAGCAGGAGGAGTACAAACGCGAAGGCATCGACTGGAACTTCATCGACTTCGGCCTCGACCTGCAGCCCTGCATCGAGCTCATCGAGAGGCCGGTCAGTCCTGGACCCGTTAGCGGCAATGGAGATGGCTAAAGCTAGGCCAAATGCTAAATGCTAACGACAGACTCAGGCGCATTACATACGTCACAGTAAACTCAGATCCAATGGTTTCAATCTGCAAAAGGAGTTAGCCCCTCCCACCTGTTCACGGAGCCCCTCCCACCTGTTCACGGAGTCAATGGAGCACAGACCTTAGTACGAAATGAAATTTGTACTATGGTGTGGTAAGACCAGACTAGTCCTGGACCTGTCCTGGACCTGTCCTGGACCTGTGCTGCAACAAATGTGTTTCTAGATAGACTTAGTTCAGACTAAGTTAATATTTTCAACTGTAGATGCAACTGTTTCCACCAGCCCTTCATGGCCCTACTCTACTCTACTCTACTCTACTCTACTCTACTCTACTCTACCCTACCCTACTCTACTCTACTCTACTCTACTCTACTCTACCCTACCCTACTCTACTCTACTCTACTCTACTCTACTCTACTCTACTCTACTCTACTCTACCCTACCCTACTCTACTCTACTACTCTACTCTACTCTACTCTACTCTACTCTACTCTACTCTACTCTACTCTACCCTACTCTACTCTACTCTACTCTACTCTACTCTACTCTACTCTACTCTACTCTACTCTACTCTACTCTACTCAGCTCTACTCTACTCTACTCTACTCTACTCTACTCTACTCAGCTCTACTCTACTCTACTCTACTCTACTCTACTCTACTCTACTCTGCTCTACTCAGCTCTACTCTACTCAGCTCTACTCTACTCTACTCTACTCTACTCTACTCTACTCAGCTCTACTCTACTCTACTCTACTCTACTCTACTCTACTCAGCTCTACTCTACTCTACTCTACTCTACTCTACTCTACTCTACTCTACTCTGCTCTGCTCAGCTCTACTCTACTCTACTCTACTCTGCTCTGCTCAGCTCTACTCTACTCTACTCTACTCTGCTCTGCTCTGCTCAGCTCTACTCTACTCTACTCTACTCTACTCTGCTCTGCTCAGCTCTACTCTACTCTACTCTACTCTACTCTACTCTACTCTACTCTAGCAAGCACAGGTTAGATCCGCCCATTCTCACCACCTCTGCTTTCTGATTGGACGGAATACATTGAAATCCTTGCTACACTCTTGCCATTGGTCCAACTATTCTCCTCCTGCAAATCTCATTGGTGGAGGTTATGGGACTGTATTAAATATGATACTACAGGGTCCTAAGGCCACACCATTCAGCCTCTCTGCTCCAAACTCAGATCAATAATTCACCTGCAACATTTTACATCACATCTTAAAACCTAACGCTTAAAACTGGCTTATTCTATGTCCTTTTTACATGTATTCTATTCTGTACTTTTAATATTGTGTGAGATGTTTTTTATCTATCATAAGGCATCCATGGGTGTCTTGAAAGAGTCAGGATGAATTGAATTATTATTGTTTTTAAAGATTAAAGATGAAGTTATAACGTCCTGTTGCAGATGCTGTGAGGTTCTGACATCACCTTAAAATACTCACTATCATTGTTTGTTTGTCCGTCTCCTCTGGTTCAGAACAACCCACCTGGTATCTTGGCGCTTCTGGACGAGGAGTGCTGGTTCCCCAAAGCCAGCGACACCTCGTTTGTGGAGAAGCTTCTGAACACTCACTCGGCTCACGTCAAGTTCTCCAAACCCAAACAGCACAAAGACAAACTCATGTTCACCGTGCTGCACTACGCCGGGAAGGTACTCGCTTAAGATTTAAGATTAGAAAAGATAAGATTATATTAGAGAGTAAGAGAATAAATAAAACTCTGCAGATATAATTGCATCTAGTCTCTCTCTGGTCTCTCTCTGGTCTCTCTCTGGTCTCTCTCTCTGGTCTCTCTCTGGTCTCTCTCTGGTCTCTCTCTGGTCTCTCTCTGGTGTCTCCCTGGTCTCTCTCTGGTCTCTCTCTGGTCTCTCTCTAGTCTCTCTCTGGTCTCTCTCTGGTCTCTCTCTGGTCTCTCTCTGGTCTCTCTCTGGTCCCTCCCTGGTCTCTCTCTGGTCTCTCTCTGGTGTCTCCCTGGTCTCTCTGGTCTCTCCCTGGTCTCTCTGGTCCCTCTCTGGTCTCTCTCTGGTCTCTCTGGTCTCTCTGGTCTCTCTGGTCTCTCTGGTCCCTCCCTGGTCTCTCTCTGGTCTTTCCCTGGTCTCTCTCTGGTCTCTCTCTGGTCTCTCTCTGGTCTCTCTCTGGTCTCTCTCTAGTCTCTCTTTGGTCTCTCTCTGGTCTCTCTCTGGTCTCTCTCTGGTCTCTCTCTGGTCCCTCCCTGGTCTCTCTCTGGTCTCTCTCTGGTCTCTCCCTGGTCTCTCTCTGGTCTCTCTCTGGTCTCTCTCTGGTCTCTCTCTGGTCCCTCCCTGGTCTCTCTCTGGTCTCTCCCTGGTCTCTCTCTGGTCTCTCTCTAGTCTCTCTGGTCTCTCTGGTCTCTCCCTGGTCTCTCTCTGGTCTCTCTCTGGTCTCTCCCTGGTCTCTCTGGTCCCTCTCTGGTCTCTCTCTGGTCTCTCTGGTCTCTCTGGTCTCTCTCTGGTCTCTCTGGTCCCTCCCTGGTCTCTCTCTGGTCTCTCCCTGGTCTCTCTCTGGTCTCTCTCTGGTCTCTCTCTGGTCCCTCTCTGGTCTCTCTCTGGTCTCTCTCTGGTCTCTCTGGTCTCTCTGGTCCCTCTCTGGTCTCTCTCTGGTCTCTCCCTGGTCCCCTGGTCTCTCCCTGGTCTCTCTCTGGTCTCTCTCTGGTCTCTCTCTGGTCTCTCTCTCTGGTCTCTCTCTGGTCTCTCTCTCTCTCTGGTCTCTCTGGTCTCTCTCTGGTCTCCCTGGTCTCTCCCTGGTCTCTCTCTGGTCTCTCTGGTCTCCCTGGTCTCTCTCTGGTCTCTCTCTGGTCTCTCTGGTCTCTCTCTGGTCTCTCTGGTCTCTCTGGTCTCTCTCTGGTCTCTCTGTGGTCTCTCCCTGGTCTCCCTGGTCTCTCCCCTGGTCTCTCTCTGGTCTCTCTCTGGTCTCTCTCTGGTCTCTCTCTCTGGTCTCTCTCTGGTCTCTCTCTGGTCTCTCTGGTCCCTCTCTGGTCTCTCTGGTCTCTCTGGTCTCTCTGGTCTCTCTGGTCTCTCTCTGGTCTCTCTGGTCCCTCTCTGGTCTCTCTGGTCTCTCTGGTCTCTCTGGTCCCTCTCTGGTCTCTCTCTGGTCTCTCCCTGGTCTCCCTGGTCTCTCCCTGGTCTCTCTCTGGTCTCTCTCTGGTCCCTCCCTGGTCTCCCTGGTCTCTCTCTGGTCTCTCTCTGGTCTCTCTCTGGTCTCTCTCTCTGGTCTCTCTCTGGTCTCTCTCTGGTCTCTCTGGTCTCTCTCTGGTCTCTCTGGTCTCTCTGGTCTCCCTGGTCTCTCTGGTCTCTCTGGTCTCTCTCTGGTCTCTCTGGTCCCTCTCTGGTCTCTCTGGTCTCTCTGGTCTCTCTGGTCTCTCTCTCTGGTCTCTCTCTGGTCTCTCTCTGGTCTCTCTGGTCTCTCTCTCTGGTCTCTCTCTGGTCTCTCTCTGGTCTCTCTGGTCTCTCTCTGGTCTCTCTGGTCTCTCTGGTCTCCCTGGTCTCTCTGGTCTCTCTGGTCTCTCTCTGGTCTCTCTGGTCCCTCTCTGGTCTCTCTGGTCTCTCTGGTCTCTCTGGTCTCTCTCTGGTCTCTCTGGTCTCTCTGGTCTCCCTGGTCTCTCTGGTCTCTCTGGTCTCTCTCTGGTCTCTCTGGTCCCTCTCTGGTCTCTCTGGTCTCTCTGGTCTCTCTGGTCTCTCTCTGGTCTCTCTCTGGTCTCTCCCTGGCCTCCCTGGTCTCTCCCTGGTCTCTCTCTGGTCTCTCTCTGGTCCCTCCCTGGTCTCCCTGGTCCCTCCCTGGTCTCTCTCTGGTCTCTCTGGTCTCTCTCTGAGTGTGATGTAGCCGTTTCCTCCGCAGGTCGACTATAACGCTGCTAACTGGCTGACGAAGAACATGGACCCTCTGAACGACAATGTGACGGCTCTGCTCAACAACTCGTCCAACAACTTCATCCAGGACCTGTGGAAAGACGGTGAGGACTGCACCAGGATTACCATAGGATTATTAGATATTACAATACTGGAAACCATGTGAGCTATTTTAATTAGCATATGGCTCACTCTAAACTAAACTGTACCAATGTGTTACATTTTGGTCAATGACAAGAAAAAGTCCCAAAATGTCCGTGGGTCGCTACAGCTGAATGTTTAGACTGTTTTGTTCCTTGTTTGTCCAGCAGAGGGGGCACTATGTAAACACAGATTCATTCACACTGTATTATTAACAGCTGCAGTCGTTTTGGACAAAAGTGGACACGATTGTTACGTCCAAAACGCTCAGTTTGTTGCAGTTATTGAATCATATTTTTTTGCACAATGTACAATCTATAATTACATATAGTTTATAGTTTTATCCCCAAACATCAGCCATGAAATAGTCTTCTGTCCTGTTCATTCTTCCTTCACAGCCTCCAACACGACATGGTCTGAATGTAACTGTGTCCCAAAAGTTCAATACATTTTTTTTAAAGACGTGAATTTTTATTGAAATAGTTTTAGCCGTCCATCTGAGATTATACTATATATAGATCTATAAACTACATAATATTAAAGTTTAGGTAGTTCATACATTTATTTTAAAATTGCTTGAGTTAGATGGACCAATGGTACAGTTTAGTTTGGAGTGACTTGGTGACGGTAAGGCTTGGCTCAAAATGTTCTATATTTAAATGAGGAGAATACGGAAGTAGTTTTGTTTAGGCCCTCCCTGAACACCCTCTGGGGTAAAGCCCACCCCTCTGCCACCGACCTTGGCGTCACCGTGGACAGTTGTTTAGCCTTGACACAGTCATCAAATCAGGCTTTTATCACATAGGTCCATTTTTATCTTTTAAACATTTTGAAGTCGTGCACGTTTTTATTTATTCACGTCTGGATTAATGTAATGCACTTTACTTTGGGATTTCACAGAAGGTACTTTCACGCTTAGGGTTAGGGTTAGTCAGTCAGTCCAGAATCCAATAAAGTGGATCAATCAAAAAGAATCAATCAATATTTTTTATAGAGCGCTTTTCCTTCACACAAAACACACATCATCACATAAATGATTCATAACAACTGAGCAGAGAAGAAGAAGAGTCCTGGGTCCTGAGTCCCGGGTCCTGAGTCCCGGGTCCTGAGTCCCGGGTCCTGAGTCCCGGGTCCTGAGTCCCGGGTCCTGAGTCCCGGGTCCTGAGTCCCGGGTCCTGAGTCCCGGGTCCTGAGTCCCGGGTCCTGAGTCCCGGGTCCTGAGTCCCGGGTCCTGAGTCCCGGGTCCTGGTCCCGGGTCCCGGGTCCCCGGGTCCCGGGTCCCGGGTCCCGAGTCCCGGGTCCCGAGTCCCGGGTCCCGAGTCCCGGGTCCCGAGTCCCGGGTCCCGAGTCCCGGACCCCGAGTCCCGGACCCCGAGTCCCGGACCCCGAGTCCCGGACCCTGAGTCCCGGGTCCTGAGTCCCGGACCCTGAGTCCCGGACCCTGAGTCCCGGACCCTGAGTCCCGGGTCCTGAGTCCTGGACCCTGAGTCCTGGTTCTAAATGTCTTGCTCCTCCTCTTTCAGCCGACCGTGTTGTGGGTCTGGACACTTTGACCAAGATGTCGGAGAGTTCTGCTCCGACCAAGTCCAAAAAGGGCATGTTCCGCACCGTGGGGCAGCTGTACAAAGAGTCTCTGGGGAAACTGATGACCACTCTGCACAACACGCAGCCAAACTTCGTCCGCTGCATCATCCCCAACCACGAGAAACGGGTAAAAGCACACACTACGCTCAAAACATGGAAGATTTAGACTTAGACTTAGACTTAGACTTAGATTTAGACTTAGACTTAGACTTTATTGATCCACAGAGAAATTACTGTGTCACAGTCACTTGCATAGTTCACAATAAAAATAAAAACTAAGGTTAAAGTAACAATCTAAAAATAATGAGATAATATTTGTGAGAATAGAAGAATCTGGAGTAGAAGTACTCATGAATATACATATCTGTGAATAAGTACATTTACAGAATAAAATACACAGAAAAGAGGATAATATGTGTTAATCTGAGAGAGAATAAAGGTTTATCTACAATATATACAAGGACAAAGCAGCAGATTTAAGCACCCAAGCTTTAATAAGTCTGTTTAATCTCTGCAGCTGTATGTTTTTGACCCTGTGTATGTGTGTCTGGGTGGATCTCTGCAGCTGTATGTTTTTGACCCTGTGTGTGTGTCTGTGGATCTCTGCAGCTGTATTTTTTTATCCTGTGTGTGTGTATGTCTGTGGATCTCTGCAGCTGTATTTTTTTGATCCTGTGTGTGTCTATGTCTGTGGATCTTTGCAGCTGTATGTTTTTGACCCTGTGTGTGTGTCTGTGGATATCTGCAGCTGTATGTTTTTGACACTGTGTGTGTGTGTCTGTGGATCTCCGCAGCTGTATGTTTTTGACCCTGTGTGTGTGTGGATCTCTGCAGCTGTATGATATTGACCTTGTGTGTGTGTGTCTGTGGATCTCTGCAGCTGTATGTTTTTGACCCTGTGTGTGTGTGGATCTCTGCAGCTGTATGATATTGACCTTGTGTGTGTGTGTCTGTGGATCTCTGCAGCTGTATGTTTTTGACCCTGTGTGTCTGTGGATCTCTGCAGCTGTATGTTTTTGACCCCTGTGTGTGTGTGTCTGTGGATCTCCGCAGCTGTATGTTTTTGACCCTGTGTGTGTCTGTGGATCTCTGCGGCTGTATGTTTTTGACCCTGTGTGTGTCTGTGGATCTCTGCGGCTGTATGTTTTTGACCCTGTGTGTGTGTGTCCGGGTGGATCTCTGCAGCTGTATGTTTTTGACCCTGTGTGTGTGTCTGTGGATCTGTGCAGCTGTATGTTTTTGATCCTGTGTGTGTGTGTGTGTCTGTGGATCTCTGCAGCTGTATGTTTTTGACCCTGTGTGTCTGTGGATCTCTGCAGCTGTATGTTTTTGACCCTGTGTGTCTGTGGATCTCTGCAGCTGTATGTTTTTGACCCTGTGTGTCTGTGGATCTTTGCAGCTGTATGTTTTTGACCCTGTGTGTCTGTGGATCTCTGCACCTGTATTTTTTTGACCCTGTGTGTCTGTGGATCTGTGCAGCTGTATGTTTTTGACCCTGTGTGTCTGTGGATCTGTGCAGCTGTATGTTTTTGACCCTGTGTGTCTGTGGATCTCTGCAGCTGTATGTTTTTGACCCTGTGTGTCTGTGGATCTCTGCAGCTGTATGTTTATGACCCTGTGTGTCTGTGGATCTCTGCAGCTGTATGTTTATGACCCTGTGTGTCTGTGGATCTGTGCAGTCGGGGAAGATGGACGCTCAGCTGGTGTTGGAGCAGCTGAGGTGTAACGGGGTCCTGGAGGGAATCCGCATCTGCAGACAGGGCTTCCCCAACCGCATCGTGTTCCAGGAGTTCAGGCAGAGGCAAGAAACACGTCTGTAACGCGGAGGTGTCTGTGGATCAGAAACACGTCTGTAACGCTGAGGTGTCTGTGGATCAGAAACACGTCTGTAACGCTGAGGTGTCTGTGGATCAGAAACACGTCTGTAACGCTGAGGTGTCTGTGGATCAGAAACACGTCTGTAACGCTGAGGTGTCTGTGGATCAGAAACACGTCTGTAACGCTGAGGTGTCTGTGGATCAGAAACACGTCTGTAACGCTGAGGTGTCTGTGGATCAGAAACACGTCTGTAACGCTCAGGTGTCTGTGGATCAGAAACACGTCTGTAACGCTAGGTGTCTGTGGATCAGAAACACGTCTGTAACGCTGAGGTGTCTGTGGATCAGAAACACGTCTGTAACGCTGAGGTGTCTGTGGATCAGAAACACGTCTGTAACGCTGAGGTGTCTGTGGATCAGAAACACGTCTGTAACGCTGAGGTGTCTGTGGATCAGAAACACGTCTGTAACGCTGAGGTGTCTGTGGATCAGAAACACGTCTGTAACGCTGAGGTGTCTGTGGATCAGAAACACGTCTGTAACGCTGAGGTGTCTGTGGATCAGAAACACGTCTGTAACGCTGAGGTGTCTGTGGATCAGAAACACGTCTGTAACGCTGAGGTGTCTGTGGTTTGTCCCACAGAAAAAGTCAAGTACAAAGCTTTGAACAAATCAGGCCAAAATCTGATGTTTTCTCCTCATATGAAAACATGTATCTTTTGCAAACTTGTCAGAAAGAGTTCTCTGAGTCACTATTTGACTGTTTGGGCTGAAAAAGCTGATCTGACGTGACAGAGGTCATGTGAAAACTGGGGATCGAAGCAAACAGCTTTTAGAGCAAGGAATAAGTTAGATTGTAGTTTAAAGCAGCAGTTTGTAAACATGTGGCCAACAGTGGTACTGCAGCCTCTCCCACTCTCCCTGACTCAGGTTGCCAGATATGCAGACGAATCCAGCTGGGACCATAACAGCTGAATAGACAAGAGTTTTGTCAACAACAAATCTATAACCAACACCTTTTTCACAAAGATAGAAATCCTGGTTTTATTCCTTGTTTTGTCGTTAATGATTTGAGAATCATAACGAGACCTTTTTTAGTTCTGCCCCACATGGTACTTTGCCAGTGAGATTAGCTCCACATGGTACTTTACCAGTGACATTAGCTCCACGCGGTGAGTTCTGGCGCCCGGATCACAGACTTTCTGATTGGTGAAACGATGGAGGGCGGGACATCGAAATGAAAACAATAACAAGATTTAGGGACTGGAAAAGTAATTTAGAAATTCAAATATCTCTGAACTACTGTTATCAGTTAAAGAAGTATTGGAAAAGAGCAGTTTATTATTATGACAGATTAGGGCCCTTTAATGATGACAGATTAGGGCCCTTTAATGAGGACAGATTAGGGTCCTTTAATGACGACATATTAGGACCCTTTAATGATGACAGATTAGCGTATGATGGCGCATACTGGTTGCCTCGCTTCTGTCAGTGTGCCCCAGGGCAGCTGTGGCTACAGTAGTAGTTTATCACCACCGTGTATGGAGTGAATGAATAATGACATGTGAAGCGTCTTTGAGTGTCCAAAAAAGCGCTATATAAAACCGATGCATTATTATTATTCATTATTATTATTAGGGCCCTTTAATGATGACAGATTAGGGCCTTTTAATGATGACAGATTAGGGCCCTTTAATGATGACATATTTGAGCCCTTTAATGATGACAGATTAGGGCCCTTTAATGATGACAGATTAGGGCCCTTTAATGATGACATATTTGAGCCCTTTAATGATGACAGATTAGGGCCCTTTAATGATGACAGATTAGGCCCTTTATAGACGACAGATTCGGGCCCTTTAATGATGACAGATTAGGGCCCTTTAATGATGACAGATTAGGGCCCTTTAATGATGACAGATTAGGGCCCTTTAATGATGACAGATTAGGCCCTTTAATGACGACAGATTCGGGCCCTCTAATAATGACAGATTAGGGCCCATTAATGACGACAGATTAGGCCCTTTAATGATGACAGATTAGGGCCCTTTAAAGACGACAGATTAGGGCACTTTAATGAGTACTTGACATGAAAATCTTACATATTTCTACTTTAAACAAGATTCAAGTCCTGTGTTGTTAAAGATAAATCTAGATGGGTGAGATTGAGTGTTCAGGTGCTTGGCTCAAACCGCTACAGTCAACATTTGTGGATTAATGAAACTGTTTTGGAATAACCTGACACACACCATTAGTGAGACATCCTCAGACTGAAATGGAAACAAAGGCATTGTTCAGATATTATATGAAGAGAACCTGAATGTGTGGATGAAGTTCTGTATGTTTCTTTGTGGCAGATACGAGATCCTGGCGGCGAATGCGATTCCTAAAGGCTTCATGGACGGGAAGCAGGCCTGCTGTCTGATGGTGAGGCCTCAGAGTGTGTTGTTCTCTAAGACTAATAAAGTGGTGCAGATGTGAAAATGCTTCTGCTCAGAATCAGAGCTAGTACAGACTATTATGCCTTTGATTTGATTTGAGAGGGAATTTTCTCTTCCACTGCATCCAAACTAAAAGACTAAACCTGGACTAGAACAGAACCTCGTTTACTTTTGACCTCAAACTGAGCTTTGTGATCGCAGCCCACGTCTAAACACATGTCTCTGTAGGACTTTTATCTTACAGAGAGCCTCGGACTTTTTCCCTCTTTGTTTTCCATAATAGTCCCCCATAGATCCTCGAAGGGCACCTGACCTGTTTGTTCTGCATTTTCTGATCCCTGTCCACACTCGTTCCGCTTGTAATGTTCAAATTACTTTTTTTTACTCATGAATGCACTGGAAACGGCAGCAATTCAGCATTTTTCCCTGGAACAGAGAAGAGAAAATGGTCTGAACCAGGCGGCTCCGCCCTCTCTGCTGCTGTGATCTAAAGTGCTATACGTGTTTCTGCTGCTTCTGGACACCTGCATTTCTCCAACGGGGATCAATAAAATATCTCTCTATCTATCTATCTATCTATCTAGCTCTTTATCTATCTATCTATCTATCTATCTATCTATCTATCTATCTATCTATCTATCTATCTATCTATCTCTCTATCTATCTATCTCTCTATCTATCTATCTATCTATCTATCTATGTATCTATCTATCTATCTATCTATCTATCTATCTATCTATCTAGCTCTTTATCTATCTATCTATCTATCTATCTATCTATCTATCTATCTCTCTATCTATCTCTCTATCTATCTATCTATCTATCTATCTATCTATGTATCTATCTATCTATCTATCTATCTATCTATCTATCTATCTATCTATCTATCTATCTATCTATCTATCTATCTATCTATCTATCTATCTATCTATCTATCTATCTATCTATCTCTCTATCTATCTCTCTATCTATCTATCTATCTATCTATCTCTCTATCTATCTCTCTATCTATCTATCTAACCATCTATCTAACCATGAAACCTCCTGGCTCCTGTGTCCAGATGAAGCACTTGGACTTGGACTCAAACCTGTTCCGTATCGGTCAGAGTAAGATGTTCTTCAGGACCGGAGTCTTGGCTCAGCTGGAGGAAGAGCGGGACCTCAAACTCACCGTCGTCATCATCGCCTTCCAGGCCCAGGCCAGAGGGTTCCTCGCACGCAAGTAAACACAACACTACACTACACTACAACACTACACTACACTTCAAAAACACATTTGTGCATCAGCTGCACGAGCTCCATTCATTTAAACGAGAGACTTCTAAAGTCCACAGCGACTAAACTAGACTGGTCCAGAACACTCAGCATTGACACACATGTGGAACGGAGCTTTGGACCAAGAGACAACTTTTGGACCATCCTGTAAAGACGTTTTCCAGAGGTAAGAAGATGCTATTTGTTAGCATTGGCTAATTCTTATTCCAGGTCCGCCCCCACAGGCCCGGGGTGGTACTGCAGCATGTCAGCACACTTCATTTTGAACCTTTTTGATCTGGGACCCGCTCCCATTGGTTTGTTGTCAAACCACTGCAGGTTGTGATTCAAACTAGAGACAAACACTCCATGAATGTGTTTTAATGACACACAAATGAACGGATAAATACCACTATTATGATATTGTTTTTCAGGGCGTTCAGCAAACGTCAGCAGCAGCTCACCGCCATGAAGGTGATCCAGAGAAACTGTGCTTGTTATTTAGTCCTGAGGAACTGGCAGTGGTGGAGGCTCTTCACCAAGGTACGAGGTACCTCTGTATGGAATATTATCACTGTTTGTTTTGGCGTGGTCGTTCTATTTCCTGTTTTATAACATGATGTATATATGATGTGTTCCTTGTACTTCTGTCTTATAGAAACACATTGTGAATGAAGTGGTGTGTTGCAGGTGAAGCCGCTGCTGCAGGTGACGCGACAGGAAGAGGAAATGGGGCAGAAGGAGGAGGAGCTAAAGGCGGCGAAGGAGTCGGCGACGAAAGCTGAGGCTGAACTCAGGGACGTCACTCAGAAACACAGCCAGGTCTGAGTCTGCGGGACGTGACTCTTAACCTTCTGCTATCCTCGAGTCAATAGGATTCAAGATTTGAGAATTTATTTGCCATTTGCAGTAAAACCACATTGGAAAAACTGTGCAAGACTCCCCCAGTGTGAACCAGGATAGCGATTTGTCACGCCACAGTGACTTACATACGTATTTTAGATACTTTTACACCCAAATTTACTAAAAAGGTGTCTTAGGAAACTTCATCGAAAATCAGCCAAAAAAAAGTATTCAGGGTATTTTTTCAATCACTGTGGCAGATCATTTTGACCCGAGGATAGCACCAGGGTTAAAAAAAAGGGGTTAAAAATGTTTGAATAGATTTTGAAAGTCTGAAGTTCTTTTTACTCATTTTTTCCGTCTTTCCCATGGTGAAAAGCTGACACGGGTCCAAACAACAGGCCTCCCTCCCCACAGTTGTCTTGGGTCAACAGTTAGTGTCACAGTTTATGATGTGTATGTTTTTATGGTGTGCAGCTGTTGGAGGAGCGCGCTGCTCTGGAGTTGCGGCTTCAGGCGGAGACAGAGCTCTACGCTGAGGCCGAGGAGATGAGGCTGAGGCTGGAGACCAAGCACCAGGAGCTGGAGGAGGTGCTGCGGGAGATGGAAGTGCGCCTGGAGGAGGAGGAGGAGAGGGCCACTACTCTGCACGACCACAAGAGGGAGCTAGAGCAGCAGCTACAGGTGCAGGCCTGAACACGTCTCTGTCGTGATGAGTTTGGATTATTCTTTACTCTGTGTTTTCCCGACAGCACGCAGAGTCTCACATCGCGGAGCAGGAAGACGCCTTCCAGAAACTGCAGCTGGAGAAAAACACTTTTGAAACTAAAATGAAGAAGATGGAGGAGGAGCTTCTGATGATGGACGACCACAACAACAAGACACTAAAGGTCTGGATCTAAACCAGGACGAGAGCTTAAAGTTCTGATCCAAATCTAAAGATGGTTTTAGACTTTTACATAAAGTTTACATTTGTTTGTTTGATGCAGACGGTCCACATGAAACACTACAACACCAAGTCTCTGAAGAACATTAACATTTATACAAAGCTCTCAGGGCACAGATGGTCACATGACCTGCTGGTTTTTAGAAATCACTTCAGTTTAAAGTGAACCAGCCCAAGTTCACTTTAGTTGAAGACACACGAAAGGATCTCGGAGTAGAGCCGCTGCTTCTCCACGTGGAGAGCAGCCAGTTGAGGTGAATTGGGCATCCACCTGGAGGAGACCGGGGTAAGACCCAGGACCTGCTTGAGGGACTGTCTCTCAGCTGGCCTGGCCTGTTCTGGCCTGGCCTGGCCCCTGGATGAGCTGGAGGAAGTGCGTGTGTGGAGAGGGAAGTCTGTCTCTGCTTGGACCAAATGTATGAATGGATGGACTCTAAAATGTTTTCTTCTTCCTAAATGGGCCTGTCATAAAAGAATGTAAACGTTGATCCTGTTTCTGACTTGGTGCTTTCAGATCCTGCAGGACATCAGACATTAATACAATCATTACAGGATTTGATGAATGATAAAAAGTGCAGCACCTGAGTTCTTCTGGCCTTTGTCTCTGTTGTAGATGATTCTCACTCAAACTGAAATCTCAAATGAACTGTTTTTCAGGAGAAGAAGTCGCTGGAGGAGAGACTCGCCGACATGACGTCGAACTTAACTGAGGAAGAAGAGAAATCCAAGAACTTAACCAAACTCAAAACCAAACACGAGTCTATGATCTCGGAGCTGGAGGGTCAGTGAACGCACCACGCTCACGACGACGTCCAACTCTGGAATCTTTAGAACAAAAGCAGTTTACTGAGCTCCGTAGTCCTGCCTCTCTGGTCCATGGTGTATTTATATATTTGTGAGCTACAGGCAGATGAATGTCATGGTTGCAGTGCCTTATTAAAGCTGGGATACCTTTCTTTCATCCATCCATCCATCCATTTTCTTCCGCTTTATCCGTTGCCGGGTTGCGGGGGCAGCAGTCTAAGCAGAGACGCCCAGACTTCCCTATCCACACACACTTCCTCCAGCTCGTCCGGGGGGACCCCAAGGCGTTCCCAGGCCAGCTGAGAGACATAGTCCCTCCAGCGTGTCCTGGGTCTTCCCCGGGGCCTCCTCCCGGTGGGACGTGCCCGGAACACCTCCCCAGGGAGGCGTCCAGGAGGCATCCGGAACAGATGCCCGAGCCACCTCAACTGGTTCCTCTCGACGTGGAGTAGCAGCGGTTCTACTCCGAGCTCCTCCCGTGTGACTGAGCTCCTCACCCTGTCTCTAAGGGAGCGCCCAGCCACTCTGCGGAGGAAGCTCATTTCGACCGCTTGTATCCGCGATCTCGTTCTTTCGGTCATTACCCAAAGCTCATGACCATAGGTGAGGGAGGGAACGAAGATTGACCGGTAAATCGAGAGCTTCGCCTTTCGGCTCAGCTCCCTCTTCACCACAACGGTCCGATACAGCGACCGCATAACTGCGCACGCTTACCTTTCTTTCAAACTACAAAATCAATAAATATGTTATAAAATCTGGAGAGCCGACGCCCAGACACCCCCTGTGCCGACTTTTATATTTAAAGAACATTTGGTCAATTTTGGAGTTCATCTCTCTCTGTGCAGACATTGTTTCCACTTATAATTTGAGTCAAAACTACTGGACCTCAGCATCTCAAAGAGACCAGCCGCGTGTTTAGACTCCAAAGGATTCTCAAACCGAATCAGTTGAAATTGTAATGATAATATTCTCTGTATTCTAATCAAATCTGTAATAAATGGTGTTTCTCATTTTCTTCTATAAACACAAAGAGACGCCTAAATTGTAGCAAAGGGACAAATGTTGAGATTAAAAGGAGCAGTTTTTGTCTGTGTGGTCGACAGTGCGTCTGAAGAAGGAGGAGAAAAGCCGTCAGGACGTGGAAAAGGCCAAGAGGAAAGTGGAGGCGGAGCTTATGGAGACGCAGGAGCAGAACAACGACCTGCAGAGACAGCTGGAGGAGCTGAGAGCGCAGCTCACAGGCCGGGAGGAGGAACTGCAGGCCACCAGCGCACGGTACAGAGACAACATTCACTTTATTTACCATTTACAGTAAAACCACATTGGAATACATGCCTGACAAGTATATGAAAGAACAAGAAATAAGAGGGAGGAAGAGGGAAGGAAAGTTTATTTAAGTTGCTCAGTTCATACACAAGGGTTTTACAATTCCCTAATGACTCGTTTACTCAAGTATGTGCACACTGGGTGACTTTTGCTGTATTCTAATGTGGTTTTACTGCAAATGGGAACAACATGAATCTGAATCTGATCTTATTCTAGAAAGGAAACGTTCAAACTGGATTTATGTTTAGTCCTGACTCTGGGACCAGCTGGAGTCCAGTCCCTGTGCTCCTCAGAGTCCCAGCAGGAGGCCAGTCCCTGTGCTCCTCAGAGTCCCAGCAGGAGGCCAGTCCCTGTGCTCCTCAGAGTCCAGCAGGAGGCCAGACACTAACACCATGGAGACAAACAGAGCTGTTTTAAAGTCTATTCTCTGAGCCACAGGTACAGGGACCTGAGACCAGGTCTGTGATGGTACTTCCTGGTTCTAGTCAGGACTAATGTGATGGTACTTCCTGGCTCTAGTCAGGACTAATGTGATGGTACTTCCTGGTTCTAGTCAGGACTAATGTGATGGTACTTCCTGGTTCTAGTCTGGACTAATGTGATGGTACTTCCTGGTTCTAGTCAGGACTAATGTGATGGTACTTCCTGGTTCTAGTCTGGACTAATGTGATGGTACTTCCTGGTTCTAGTCTGGACTAATGTGATGGTACTTCCTGGTTCTAGTCAGGACTAATGTGATGGTACTTCCTGGTTCTAGTCTGGACTCAAGCTGTATTTGGAGAGAGCAGTGAGGTTGTTACAGTCGTCTAACCAGGAGACAAAAGCAGGATAAAAAGTGTGCTATAGACACTACACATTCTTTGATTGATTTTAGATGATAAAAAGAGCTGGACTTACATATTTGTCTGATATTAGCATCGATGGATCTAAAGGCGTGTCGTTGTGTGAGAGGTACTTTACAAATGCACTTTCTTCTTTCTCCATCGTGTTGTCGGCAGCCTGGAGGAGGAGAGCGCCCAGCGAGCGTTGGCGGTGAAGCGGGTGCGGGATCTGGAGGGTCTTCTGACGGAGCTGCAGGAGGACGTGGAGAGAGAGCGATCGCACAGAAACAAGAGCGAAGCCGCGAGACGAGAGCTGGAGACGGAGCTGCACCATCTGAGGAGCGAGCTGGAGGACAGTCTGGACACTACTGCAGCCCAACAGGAACTACGGTCTGTCTGGTTTCTCTCTGGTCTCTCTCTGGTCTCTCTCTGGTCTCTCTCTCTGGTCTCTCTCTCTGGTCTCTCTCTGGTCTCTCTCTCTGGTCTCTCTCTGGTCTCTCTCTGGTCTCTCTCTGGTCTCTGTCTCTCTCTGGTCTCTCTCTCTCTGGTCTCGGCTCTCCTGGTCTCTCTCTGGTCTCTCTCTGGTCTCTCTCTGGTCTCTCTCTCTGGTCTCTCTCTGGTCTCTCTCTGGTCTCTCTCTGGTCTCTCTCTGGTCTCTCTCTGGTCTCTCTCTGGTCTCTCTCTGGTCTCTCTCTGGTCTCTCTCTGGTCCCTCTCTGGTCTCTCTCTCTCTCCGGTCTCTCTCTCTCTCTCTGGTCTCTCTCTGGTCTCTCTCTGGTCTCTCTCTGGTCTCTCTCTGGTCTCTCTCTCTGGTCTCTCTCTGGTCTCTCTCTGGTCTCTCTCTGGTCTCTCTCTGGTCTCTCTCTGGTCTCTCTCTCTGGTCTCTCTCTGGTCTCTCTCTGGTCTCTCTCTGGTCTCTCTCTGGTCTCTCTCTGGTCTCTCTCTGGTCTCTCTCTGGTCTCTCTCTGGTCTCTCTCTGGTCTCTCTCTGGTCTCTCTCTGGTCTCTCTCTGGTCTCCTCATGTGTCTGTTGCTGTGGACAGAGTGAAGCGGGAGCAGGAGGTGCTGATGCTGAGGAGGTCCATGGAGGAGGAGGTCCGAGCTCACGAGGCCCAGATCCAGGACCTCAGACAGAGACAGAACCAGAGCCTGGAGGAGCTGAGCGAGCAGCTGGAGCAGGCCAAGAGGGTACGGACTAAAGCAGGACTAAAGCAGGTCTAAAGCAGGACTAAAGCAGGACTAAAGCAGGTCTAAAGCAGGACTAAAGCAGGTCTAAAGCAGGACTAAAGCAGGACTAAAGCAGGACTAAAGCAGGTCTAAAGCAGGACTAAAGCAGGTCTAAAGCAGGACTAAAGCAGGACTAAAGCAGGTCTAAAGCAGGTCTAAAGCAGGACTAAAGCAGGACTAAAGCAGGTCTAAAGCAGGTCTAAAGCAGGACTAAAGCAGGACTAAAGCAGGTCTAAAGCAGGTCTAAAGCAGGACTAAAGCAGGAGCAGGTCTAAAGCAGGTCTAAAGCAGGACTAAAGCAGGACTAAAGCAGGTCTAAAGCAGGTCTAAAGCAGGTCTAAAACAGGACTAAAGCAGGTCTAAAGTAGGACTAAAGCAGGTCTAAAGCAGGACTAAAGCAGGTCTAAAGCAGGTCTAAAGCAGGTCTAAAGCAGGACTAAAGCAGGTCTAAAGCAGGACTAAAGCAGGACTAAAGCAGGTCTAAAGCAGGTCTAAAACAGGACTAAAGCAGGACTAAAGCAGGACTAAAGCAGGACTAAAGCAGGACTAAAGCAGGACTAAAGCAGGACTAAAGCAGGACTAAAGCAGGTCTAAAGCAGGTCTAAAACAGGGCTAAAACAGGACTAAAGCAGGACTAAAGCAGGAGTAAAGCAGGTCTAAAGCAGGTCTAAAGCAGGTCTAAAGCAGGTCTAAAGCAGGACTAAAGCAGGAGTAAAGCAGGTCTAAAGCAGGTCTAAAGCAGGTCTAAAGCAGGACTAAAGCAGGTCTAAAGCAGGTCTAAAGCAGGTCTAAAGCAGGACTAAAGCAAACTGTTCTGAGACCGAGGAGAAGTCAGGGACCCCAGCTTTAACCAGGACCTAACTTGAATGAAACCAAGACCGAACCAGGACCGAACCAGGACCAAACCAGGACCGAACAAGGACCCCACAGTAACCCGGGTGTGTTTGTGTGTGTGTCTGTGTCTGTCTATCTGTGTGTCTCTGTGTGTCTCTGTGTGTCTCTGTGTGTCTCTGTGTGTCTCTGTGTGTCTTTGTGTGTCTTTGTGTGTCTTTGTGTGTCTCTGTGTGTCTCTGTGTGTCTCTGTGTGTCTCTGTGTGTGTCTCTGTGTGTCTCTGTGTGTCTCTGTGTGTCTCTGTGTGTCTCTGTGTGTCTTTGTGTGTCTTTGTGTGTCTTTGTGTGTCTCTGTGTGTCTCTGTGTGTCTCTGTGTGTCTCTGTGTGTCTCTGTGTGTTTCTGTGTGTCTTTGTGTGTGTGTCTCTGTGTGTGTCTGTCTGTGTTGTGTGTCAGGTGCGCTCCGGGCTGGAGAAGACCAAGCAGTCTCTGGAGAAGGAGGCCTCGGAGATGAGAGCCGACCTACAGACTCTGTCCAGCTCCAAACAGGAAGTGGAACACAGGAAGAAGAAGGTGGAAGCCCAACTGTCCGAGCTGCAGATGAGGTTCAGCGAAGGCGAGAGGCAGAGGAGCGAGCTGGGGGAGAGAGTCAGCAAGATGACCGTGAGTCTGGGACTGGGAACAACCTTCTGACCGTGTTATTTTAGTTGGCAATAGCCATGTCCTTTACTACTTTTTTCATATGCTTTTCATCTGTACTTAGTTTGATACCAAAACCTGCCATATACTATGTAACATCTCGATAGATAGATTTTCTCTGCTCTGGTCCAAAGTAAAATGATAAATGCTTTAATAGCATTTTTCAAAAAGTTAGCATTCCTCCAGTGGAATTTCACTCACACTCGTGGAATTTCACTCACATCTTGGATCAGCCCCGCTGATCCAAGATGGCCCCTGTTCAAATGAATGTCTTGTGCTCAGCAGGACATAGGACTTCACAGGCGCTGACATATCAGAGGAACCCGCCCATATTTGGGCATCGTCTGGTCCTCCCGGTTCTGTGCAGTGGACGAGCTCCCATGATGCTTTGTGCCAAATACGTGTGTGTGTGGCTCTCATGCACGTGCACAGAAGAGCTCTGCCTCTGACCAATCAGAGCTGATCAGAGCAGCAGCAGGGCGGAGTCAGAGCGGGAAGCAAAGGAGCAGAGTTTGTGGCACTAAAGTGTGGATTTAAAGAAAACAGAAGGATTTAAGAAGAAAATAAGTTCAGGACGACAAGAGACACTAACATCCACACTAGATCTGATCTTTATGAAAGCTGTAGGTTCTCTGTCAGGTTCTCAGTCAGGTTCTCTGTCAGGTTCTCTGTCAGGTTCTCTGTCAGGTTCTCTGTAGGTTCTCTGTCAGGTTCTCAGTCAGGTTCTCTGTAGGTTCTCTGTCAGGTTCTCTGTCAGGTTCTCTGTCAGGTTCTCAGTCAGGTTCTCTGTAGGTTCTCTGTCAGGTTCTCAGTCAGGTTCTCTGTAGGTTCTCTGTCAGGTTCTCTGTCAGGTTCTCTGTCAGGTTCTCTGTCAGGTTCTCTGTCAGGTTCTCTGTAGGTTCTCTATCAGGTTCTCTGTCAGGTTCTCTGTCAGGTTCTCTGTCAGGTTCTCAGTCAGGTTCTCTGTAGGTTCTCTGTAGGTTCTCTGTCAGGTTCTCTGTCAGGTTCTCTGTCAGGTTCTCTGTAGGTTCTCTGTCAGGTTCTCTGTCAGGTTCTCAGTCAGGTTCTCTGTAGGTTCTCTGTCAGGTTCTCTGTCAGGTTCTCTGTAGGTTCTCTATCAGGTTCTCTGTCAGGTTCTCAGTCAGGTTCTTAGTCAGGTTCTCAGTCAGATGAGGTCGAGCTGTTTTAGTTTACATTGAGTTCTACGGGACTTTTTTCTGGTTAACCCACGTGAATTTAGTCTGCAGCACCACAGCGCCCCCTGTGGCCATGGGTGGAACAGTTATTATAGATCCATGGTTTCACCTGATCCACTTGGTTCGGACCATGAATCCTCTCTGTTATAATTGCACTAGTTTTATTACGTTGGTCCAAAGACGACTACAGCCATATCCACAGGGATGAAGTTTAGTGATTTATGCTCAAAGGTAAAACAAATGGAGTCTATAAAAAGTAAGATTGTAGTTTTTGGTCCTTTTCTTTATTTTTTCTTTACCCTATGATAGAAAAGTTTATACCAATGCAGAGAGACCATCGAGGATCAGGGGAACACTACAGACTTTCCTTCTGACATGTTTGTAACAAATATCTTTATTTTGTTTCAGATGGAGCTGGAAACGGTGAACAGTTTGTTGAACGAAGCCGAAAACAAAAACATCAAACTGAGCAAAGAAGTGTCCGGCCTCAGCTCCCAACTGCAGGACGTCCAGGTGCATAGACTAAACACACATATATACAAACACACACAAACACACACAGACACAGACACAGACACACACACACACTCACACTCACACACACACACACACACACACACACACACACACACACACACACACACACACACACTCTCGTACACAAACACACACAGACACACACACACAGACACAGACACACACACACACACACACACACAGACACTGACACACACACACGCACACACTCACACATACATACACGCACAGACACACACACACACACACACATATTCTCAAAGAATAAGGGTGGGCGCATTTCTCCCCGGGAGAGAGCGCATGAAATCTGTCTTGAAAAAGAGCAATGACAGGTCCCAGAACCAAGGGGAGTCCCTGGAGGTTTTAACCCCGAAAAAAGCCCTTAAATCCGGCTTAAAATAGGGCCATGCGGGTCCCAGAACCGAGGGGATTCTGTGGAGGTTCTATCCCCGAAAAAAGCTTAGAAATCCGGACATAAATGCAGCACTGGCAAGCCTGAGACCCAGGGTGGGTCCTCGGAGGTTTTAACCCCAAAAAAAGCCCTGAAGTACGGCTTGAAATAGAGCCATCACAGGCCTGGTGCTCCAAGCAAATGTGAAAATAATTCTAAGTGCTGTGGGCAGGATTCGAACCTGCGTGGGAGGACCTCAATGACTCCCCATTCCATCGCCTTTGCCACTCGGCCACAGCGAGCCCAGTACTACAGCATAGACACTTAGGTTTTTTGGCAAAACACTTAGGCTGATTTGTAGGCTGAGAGGTGGGAAAGGCCTGGTTCTCCAGGGGGGCTATGTTCATGTGTGGGGGCTACCAGGACCTCCAGGCCGGTTAGGGTTAGGTCTGGGGAGGGCCTGGGTCTCCATGGGGGTTAAGGTTAGGTGTGGGGAAGGCCTGGACCTCCATCGGGGTTAAGGTTAGGTGTGGGGAAGCCCAGGACCTCCAGGGGGGCTATGTGCAGGCGTGGGGGCGGCCTGGATCTCCAGGGGGGCTATATGCAGGCGTGGGGGCGGCCTGGATCTCCATGGGGGTTAAGGTTAGGTGTGGGGAGGGCCTGGATCTCCATGGGGGTTAAGGTTAGGTGTGGGGAAGGCCTGGATCTCCATGGGGGTTAAGGTTAGGTGTGGGGAAGGCCTGGACCTCCAGGGGGGCTATGTGCAGGCGTGGGGGGCGGCCTGGATCTCCTTGGGGGTTAAGGTTAGGTGTGGGGAAGGCCTGGATCTCCATGGGGGTTAGGGTTAGGTGTGGGGAGGGCCTGGATCTCCGTGGGGGTTAAGGTTAGGTGTGGGGGCGGCCTTGACCTCCAGGGGGGCTATGTGCAGGCGTGGGGGCGGCCTGGATCTCCATGGGGGTGAAGGTTAGGTGTGGGGAAGGCCTGGACCTCCAGGGTGGCTATGTGCAGGCGTGGGGGGCGGCCTGGATTTCTATGGGGGTTAAGGTTAGGTGTGGGGAAGGCCTGGACCTCCAGGGGGGCTATGTGCAGGCGTGGGGGCGGCCTGGATCTCCATGGGGGTTAAGGTTAGGTGTGGGGAAGGCCTGGACCTCCAGGGGGGCTATGTGCAGGCGTGGGGGGCGGCCTGGATCTCTATGGGGGTTATGGTTAGGTGTGGGGAAGGCCTGGACCTCCATGGGGGTTAAGGTTAGGTGTGGGGAAGCCCAGGACCTCCAGGGGGGCTATGTGCAGGCGTGGGGGGCGGCCTGGATCTCCAGGGGGGCTATGTGCAGGTGTGGGGAAGGCCTGGATCTCCTTGGGGGTTAGGGTTAGGTGTGGGGAAGGCCTGGACCTCCAGGGGGGCTATGTGCAGGCGTGGGGGGCGGCCTGGATCTCCATGGGGGTTAAGGTTAGGTGTGGGGAGGGCCTGGATCTCCATGGGGGTTAAGGTTAGGTGTGGGGAAGCCCAGGACCTCCAGGGGGGCTATGTGCAGGCGTGGGGGGCGGCCTGGATCTCCATGGGGGTTAAGGTTAGGTGTGGGGAGGGCCTGGATCTCCATGGGGGTTAAGGTTAGGTGTGGGGAAGGCCTGGATCTCCATGGGGGTTAAGGTTAGGTGTGGGGAAGGCCTGGTTCTCCAGGGGGGCTATGTGCAGGCGTGGGGGCGGCCTGGATCTCCATGGGGGCTAAGGTTAGGTGTGGGGAGGGCCTGGATCTCCATGGGGGTTAAGGTTAGGTGTGGGGAAGGCCTGGACCTCCGGAGGGGCTATGTGCAGGCTTGGGGGCGGCCTGGATCTCCGTGGGGGTTAAGGTTAGGCGTGGGGAAGGCCTCGACCTCCAGAGGGGCTATGTGCAGGCGTGGGGGCGGCCTGGATCTCCATGGGGGTTAAGGTTAGGTGTGGGGAAGGCCTGGATCCCCATGGGGGTTAAGGTTAGGTGTGGGGAAGGCCTGGATCTCCATGGGGGTTAAGGTTAGGTGTGGGGAGGGCCTGGATCTCCGTAGGGGTTAAGGTTAGGTGTGGGGAGGGCCTGGATCTCCATGGGGGTTAAGGTTAGGTGTGGGGAGGGCCTGGGTCTCCATGGGGGTTAAGGTTAGGTGTGGGGAAGGCCTGGACCTCCAGGGGGGCTATGTGCAGGCGTGGGGGGCGGCCTGGATCTCCATGGGGGTTAAGGTTAGGTGTGGGGAAGCCCTGGACCTCCAGGGGGGCTATGTGCAGGCGTGGGGGGCGGCCTGGATCTCCATGGGGGTTAAGGTTAGGTGTGGGGAGGGCCTGGATCCCCATGGGGGTTAAGGTTAGGTGTGGGGAAGGCCTGGATCTCCATGGGGGTTAAGGTTAGGTGTGGGGAGGGCCTGGATCTCCATGGGGGTTAAGGTTAGGTGTGGGGAAGGCCTGGACCTCCAGGGGGGCTATGTGCAGGCGTGGGGGGCGGCCTGGATCTCCATGGGGGTTAAGGTTAGGTGTGGGGAGGGCCTGGATCCCCATGGGGGTTAAGGTTAGGTGTGGGGAAGGCCTGGATCTCCATGGGGGTTAAGGTTAGGTGTGGGGAGGGCCTGGATCTCCATGGGGGTTAAGGTTAGGTGTGGGGAAGGCCTGGACCTCCAGGGGGGCTATGTGCAGGCGTGGGGGGCGGCCTGGATCTCCATGGGGGTTAAGGTTAGGTGTGGGGAAGCCCAGGACATCCAGGGGGGCTACGTGCAGGCGTGGGGGCGGCCTGGATCTCCGTGGGGGTTAAGGTTAGGTGTGGGGAAGGCCTGGACCTCCAGGGGGGCTATGTGCAGGCGTGGGGGCGGCCTGGATCTCCATGGGGGTTAAGGTTAGGTGTGGGGAAGGCCTGGACCTCCAGGGGGGCTATGTGCAGGCGTGGGGGGGCGGCCTGGATCTCCATGGGGGTTAAGGTTAGGTGTGGGGAAGGCCTGGATCCCCATAGGGGGGCTATGTGCAGGCGTGGGGGCGGCCTGGATCTCCATGGGGGTTAGGGTTAGGTGTGGGGAAGGCCTGGATCTTCGTGGGGGTTAAGGTTAGGTGTGGGGAGGGCCTGGATCCCCATGGGGGTTAAGGTTAGGTGTGGGGAAGCCCTGGTTCTCCAGGGGGGCTATGTGCAGGCGTGGGGGGTGGCCTGGATCTCCATGGGGGTTAAGGTTAGGTGTGGGGAAGGCCTGGACCTCCAGGGGGGCTATGTGCAGGCGTGGGGGGCGGCCTGGATCTCCAGGGGGGCTCTGTGCAGGCGTGGGGGCGGCCTGGACTTCCATGGGGGTTAGGGTTAGGTGTGGGGAAGGCCTGGACCTCCATGGGGGTTAGGGTTAGGTGTGGGGAAGCCCAGGACCTCCAGGGGGGCTCTGTGCAGGCTGCTTGCCCGACCACAGCACCCCACACCCCCGCAGGCGCACCTCCAGGGACCGCCGGGGCCGAGGAAGACCTGTGCACCAGTCGG
>OZ035840.1:1184308-1233983 GCA_964034765.1 Knipowitschia caucasica | reverse complement strand
GCGGCATGAAGGAACCAAGACACTGGTAGAACATGCAACAACACTAAGGGCAAAAGACACAGAGGAAGGAGCAACTGTGGCAACTCAATCTGGAGAGACTCGAACAGACAAAACATGGTGTTATTGTATGTATTAATTGTATATTGTCTAACTTACAAATGACTCTGAGGACAACATTCTCAACATTACATTTATTATTGTGCTGAACAGAATGGGGTTAGGATTTGGCCTTGGACCCGACAGAGGCCTGCACGATTGTAGAAGAGGAAAGAGATTATGAGATGAAGTCCCCCTGGGCCTAGAACCTGGTGGTGGTATCTTAGGAGAAGGATGAAGGAGCTGGCTTAGAACGAGGTGGAGATGGGGAGGAGGAGGGTTGTGGTGTGAGTGAAGCTGCTGCTTGAATGGTGTGTGTGTGTGTCTCTGTGTGTGTGTGTGCACTTGTTTTCAACTCCTGGTGGGTTCCATAACCTGAGATTCCACTCACGTCATGGGGACTGGTTTTACGTGGTGGGGCCCGAACACCGGACCCCACTGGTCCAAGCTTAATAATCAATGGGTAATGCTTTTCTAACGGTCCTTATGCAGTCTCTGTAAAAATATGGAAAGGACCCCTGGAGGTTTACTTTCCTGAAAAAAGTGTGTTATGTGTCGGAACCCTGGTGGTGGGTTGCGGGATATCAAGGAGGGGCACACTGGGGCAATTTCAGTCCCAGCAGGCTGGAGCCAATCATGGAGCAGCACAACAGAGGCTGGAGCCAATCATGGAGCAGCACAACAGAGGCTGGAGCCAATCATGGAGCAGCACAACAGAGGAAATCAGGTGTCATGCTAGAAAAGGTGCAAGTGTGTGGTTCATTAGGCTGCAGCCAATCACAGAGCAGCACACTGAAGCGCACGCTTACAAACCACTGGTAAGTGCTGACTACAAGTCATGACTTCAAATTGTAATATAGAATTATTACAAATTATTTGTTGTTTGTGCAGTTTAGTCAAGAGTCCCTAATTGATGAAGTCGACTCAGATTCTGACGATTTAACTGTCAAGAAGAAACCTGTAAAAAAGCATGGAAAAAGAAAAATCTAAAACACTTTTCTTCAAGACTCGGAAAGTGAGGAACCAAAGGCGTTCGAGCATTGGCTCTACCTGTGAAATCTAAAGCACGTAAACTTCAGTTTGATTTGATCAGGAATAGTGGAAACCGTGAGCACAATTTTGAGGTTTTAAAGGCCGGCATTGGAACTTTAGTCCCAGCTAAACAGCCAAATTCCCCAGTTAAATCCAGTGAGTTTTTGCACTGTATAGACTGTGGGGCATTGCTTAAGCGAAAGTTGGCGTGGAGGCATGTGGCCAGGTGCCGGCTTTCACAGAAAGATGCCCAGGCTAAACCAGGCTAAACCAGGTAGAAGTAGGGTCCAGTCCCTCTGCTCCCTAGCCCAGCCTGTACCGGAGGGCATCAGCAAAAAGCTGTGGTCTTTAATTTCGGCAATGCATCAGGATGAGGTCACGGGTGTTGTCAAAGCAGAAAAGGGGATTCTGAGACTCGGAGAGCACCTGTACTTAAAACACGGGCATGATAAGACTAAGCATGATTACATTAGGCAGAAAATGAGAGAAGTCGGTAGGTTAATTAACGAAGCAAAAACCGCAGGGAAACTGAAAACAATTAAGGATTTCTTTATTCCTTCCATCTTTAACCATGTGATTGATGCAGTCAGGTCTGTGGCTGGATATGATGAGGAAACAAATCAATACAAGACTCCATCCTTGGCCCTCAAACTCGGCCATAGCCTCAGAAAGAAGATATTCTTGAATGTGACTCAAAAATGGAGCATTGTGTTGATGAACTATTTATTAAAAACCTCCAACGAAGCCGGCTGTTTTTTGAGAAGAGGTGGGACGTCTGTGTTTCTTCTGCTGCCCTACAGACCCTCCGGCAAGCCAAGTGGAACACTCCGGACCTGCTCCCTCTGACTGAGGACGTTAGAGCCATGCATGCACATATTGAGGTATGTCGACCTGAATATGTGCAAACCCTAATAAGTGAGCCAACGTCTAAGCATTGGTCTAAACTGGCAGTTTTGACTCTTTGTGAGGTCATTATTTTCAATCGAAGAAGGGAAGGTGAGGTTTCAAAGATGCCACTGACAGCCTTTACCTTAAGAAGTAAGACTGGGATCCATTCTGACATTGCTCTGGGACTGTCCCAACTTGAGAAAAAGCTGTGTCAGCATTTTCAACGCATTGAAATTAAAGGGAAAAGAAGTCGGAAAGTGCCGGTTCTTTTGACTCCTGAAATGATTGCTCCGATGGAGGTGCTGGTGGAGAACAGAAGGGCCTGTTCCATCTCTGACCATAACCCATACTTCTTTTCCCGCCCGGGCGCAGACACCCACATCAGGGGATCAGACTCCCTACGCCAGGTAGCCAAAGAATGTGGTGCGGTGCATCCAGAGATGCTATCCTCAACCAAACTTAGAAAGCACATAGCTACTATGTCTACAGTTCTCAATATGAAAGAGAATGAGATGGACATACTAGCCAACTTCCTCGGCCATGACATTCGCATCCACAGGCAATATTACAGACTACCAGAGGGGACACTGGAGCTGGCCAAAATCAGCAAAGTGTTGATGGCCATGGAGCAGGGAAGAGTGACGGAATTCAAAGGAAAGAGCCTCGACCAGATACAAATTGAGCCTGAAGGTAATTCTTGATATTATTAAAATATCCATCCATCCATCCATCTTCTACCCTTTAATCCATTTCTGGGTCATTATTAAAATATGTATAATTTTTTTCCCCTAAAGGCCACCTGTATTTTTATTTTCTGTGCGACAGGGAGAGCAGTAGAGATCCTCTCACAAACGGACGGGCTAAAAGAAACTTCAAGCGGAGAACCTTCAACCATTCATCCAGATGCACCCCATGGTAGTGGCAGTGCCCCTTCTGGTAAGTGTACCAGGTGGGGGATTACAGCCAGGCTGCTTGGTCCTAACCCTGGGAGTGTATATTGCTAATATATTTTTATTTCTCTCCCTAGAACGTGTAAGAAAGCCATGGTCTGCATCTGAGGTGAAGGCTGTGGAGAAGACCATGACACCTTTCATACAGACTGGAAAAGTCCCTGGGAAGTCTCACTGCCTGGCCTGGCAGTGAGACTTCCCAGTCTCAGACTCCCCCCCCCCCACAGCACTTGTCTCTCACTCCACAGAGATGGGAGTGGGGTCGCCGAACAGGAGGCGCATGCCAGACCTATTGTACATATTTTTAGTGGTGGGGGAAACCGGAGTACCCGGAGGAAACCTACGCGGACACGGGGAGAACATGCAAACTCCACTCAGAAAGGCCCTGGTCCGGCCGGGATTCGAACCCAGGACCTTCTTGCTGAGAGGCAAGTAGGGTTAAGTGTCTTGCCCAAGGACACAACGACAGCAGTCATCAGTGGGGATCGTGAAGTAGGTCTTACGGTGGGCTCGAACCCACGACCTTCAGGCCCAAAGGCCAATGCTCTTCCAACTGAGCTACTGTCGCCGTTTACTTAAAGTAGTCCGAGTAAAAAAAATTATGTCTATGGGTCCCATTCTGAACGGCCCTGTCAAAGGGACCCACCAGGTAACAAAAACGTGTATGTGGGTGTGTGTGTGTGCATATATTTGTGTGTGTTCCACAGTTATTAAACACACTACACTTCTGAATCAACACTAGTTTATTTGTAGAGCACAGTTCAAACAGAAGCCAACTCATAGTAAAGATAAACATCCCACAAAGCTTTGAAATCACAGATCCTGAAGAGTTTAGAGTTTTATCCACAGATTCATCACAAAAACATTTGGGTTCAAGCTAAAAAAAATGATCTCGAGAAAACAGCAGTGGACACATTTATAACCAAACTGATCTGAAACTGTATTAAACGATTTTCACCAAAGGCTCAGATTTATCCCAAACTTTGGAACTAAAATCTGTGGTTTGAGTTTAGAGAAATGTGCCGTGGCTCCCAGAGAACCCCAGAGAAACCCGACTCCGGCGTGAAGTGGCTGAGAGAAGGTGGTCTGTTCTCTGTGGATCAGCCTCATGTTTGAGGAGACGTCGTAAAAGGACAAGACCCCAGCACTGTGGTCCAGGAAAACCCCGACTCTGGACCCGACCGGGCCTGAGGCTTTGGTCTCCACTGAGTTAAACCAGAATGAAGGACTAGTTTTGTCACAGACTAAGGCCCAGGATTTATTATTGTATCCAAATCTAGATTCATCAGAGTATCCTTTCCTCTGAATATCTCTGTATGAAACTGTGATACAAACACCACCCTCTGAGCTCCTCTCCACCTCCCAGTAACAGCGCCCGCTCACACTCTCTCTGCTCAGGACCTGACGCCACCCACTGAATCTGTCCTGATGATCTGGATACTTCTGATCCTCACTCATACGTGTCACTCTTCTGTTTCCATCAGACAGAGACAGCCATGTGTGAGCTGTGTTTGTGTCCAGAGTGAAGTCTGTAGAGTACTGTAAGAACTGGTCTCTGGTCCTGGGTTCAGCTGCTGACACTGAAGACAGGACTGGTTTGATGAACTGGGCCTTGGTCTGTGGTTCCGCTGCTGGCACTGAAGACAGGACTGGTTTGATGATCTGGGCCTTGGTCTGTGGTTCCGCTGCTGGCACTATAGACAGGACTGGTTTGATGAACTGGGCCTTGGTCTGTGGTTCCGCTGCTGACAATGAAGACAGGACTGGTTTGATGAACTGGGCCTTGGTCTGTGGTTCCGCTGCTGACACTATAGACAGGACTGGTTTGTAGATCTGGGCCTTGCTTCTTCTTCGTGGACTCTTCTTCTTGTGAGTCCACGAGTCCATGAGTTTCTTCTGTGAGTTTGTGTCTGCTGCAACTCTCAGAGGTCGTGGCTTCAGTGAGAACCCCTCTGTGGTCTGTGGTTCTGTGGTTAAAGTCTGGACCGGACTCAGAGCCAGAGAGATGTTGCTGCGTCCCTCCTCCACTATGAGCTTCAGTCTCTTCTTGAGCTTAGACACAGCTCTGCTCACCTCCTCAAAGGGGCTCCTGGTCTCTGTGAGGCCCCTGACTGGGTCTGGCCCCTCTGTGAGGCCCCTGGTCAGTGCAGTGTGGAGCTGTAGAAAACTGTTGTGGTCTTTGGTGAGGGACAGTGTGTCCAGGTCACAGAGGCGCTGCTGCAGCTCACTCAGCTCCTGCTTCACTCTGTCTTGGATCTCTCGGACTCGGCTCAGTCCTCTCTGCAGCTCGGACTGGAGCTGCTGCTCCACTTCTTTGGCTCTTGTCTCCAGGAGAAGGATGATGTCTCTGAAGCTGTCCCTGCTGAGCTGCAGTGCTGTGTGGGCAGAGGTCATGAGGTCCTGCTCCTGCTGTTGGAGGGAGGTCCTCTCTGTGTCTTTGTGCTGGAGGTCCTGGAGGAGCAGGTCCCTCTGGGCCTCCAGCTGGGCCTCCCTCAGGGCCCTCTCTGAGGCTGAGGACACAGTCTCATGGTCCCTGTGTGTCTCCAGGCAGCAGACCAGACACAGGAGCTGTCCGTCAGAGCGACAGAACATCTTCTTCAGCTCGTTGTGCTCAGAACACATGTTTTCCTGCAGAGTGTGCGATGGCGCCACCAGCTGGTGTCTTTGAAGCACTGCAGAGTCATAGTGAGGCTGTAGGTGGCGCTCACAGAAGGAGGCCACACACTGTAGACAGGACTGGACCGCCTTCAGCTTTACCCCAGAGCAGACATCACAGGAGACGTCCTGAGGCCCACAGAGGTCCTGAGGGTCAGCGAGGTCCTGAGGCTCACCGAGGTCCTGTGGGTCAGCAGGGGGCGCTGCAGGCCCAGAACAGAGGTCCTGAGGCCCAGAACAGGAGTCAGCAGGGGGCGCTGCAGGCCCAGCACAGAGGACAGCAGGGGGCGCTGTCCTCCTCTGCTCCAGTAAAGCTTCTAACAGGATGTTCTTGGTCAGCACAGGCCTGGGGGTGAAGCTCACACGACACTCGGGACAGGTGTAGAGCCGCTGCTCCTCCTCAGAGTCCCAGTGGTCCTGGACACACTTCAGGCAGTAGTTGTGTCCACAGCTCAGAGTCACAGGAGTCTGCAGTGAGTCCAAACACACAGGACACAGGAACAACTCTGTCTGCGCCATCGCTGCTGCTGCTCCTGCTGCTGCTCCTGCTGCTGCTGCTGATACTGCTGCTGCTGCTGCTGCTACTGTACAATGAACTCTGAACAGACTCAGGAGAGAGGGAGGGCCACTCCCTGTGTGTGTGTGTGTGTGTGTGTGTGTGTGTGTGTGTGTGTGTGTGTGTGTGTGTGTGTGTGTGTGTGTGTGTGTGTGTGTGTGTGCTGTAACACACAACACTGTACAAACCAGTTCTACAAAAACATGTAAACGAAACTTATGAGAGATGGGGAGGGGCCCGGCAAACCCTAATGTGTGTGTGTTTTAGTCTCTGTGTGTGTTTTAGTCTGTGTGCGTCTCTGTGTGTGTGTTTTAGTCTCTGTGTGTGTCTCTGTGTGTGTGTCTCTTTGTGTGTTTTGCCAAATGTAAAACGTTTATACTTTATATTTATCATTATTATTTTCCAGATAGAGATGTTAAACTTGTTATTGTTGCTAGAGTTAGAGATAGTGTTTCTAGTACAGCTGTTGTTCATTTATCTGGTGCCGTGGGCTCCTCTTTCCTGTCCTGTAACTTGTGATGCAACACTGACATTTCCCCGCTGTGGGACCAATAAAGAATCTCCTGCAGTGGAGACAGGGCACGGCTGGCTCTGGAAAATGACCCTGAAGTTCCCGCAGTGGAAACGGGGCTATAGAGCCATGTGTCGATAAGGGACAGAGACCAGTGTTCACAAATGTTGATATGCACGTAGTGTTTTTAACACGTAATTCGGGAAATGCTCTGAGTCTTGAGATTTAGAGACTGCGAGATCGTGTCCCTCGGCTTCCTTGTGGGAACTGTCAGCTCGGAGATTGCGACAGTTGGACCGAGTATAAACAGGCACGAGCCCCGTGTTTGTGAGGAAAAATAGAGCTTTTTGACCCAAAAAATATACGTTGGTTGAGCGATCTGTGAATCCGGAAAGGTCGTCCTAAATCAATAACAGGGTCTTTCTAACCCCTGGGCTGATCACCTGGGGAAAAGGGGGGACAGCTATCTGTTATTACGGTGCTCCGGGGTTATGAGTTATGAGTTATGAGTTATGAGTTATGAGAAATGAGAAATGAGAAATAAAAAATGAGAAATGAAAAATGGCCATCCCACACAAAGCGCTTTATATATTGTTAAAAAGCTGGCTGTTTTGTCTTTGTCCTGTCTTGTTATCGTGTATGCGTGTCAAATTATATTCCTGCGTGTTGATCTTATAGTGAAACGTTTTTTTTAGCCATTATATACATTATTGTACAAGCAGATTAAATCTTTGTGTCGTTAATGTTGAAGTCAAAAGGTTGGCTTGAACTTGATTGAAATGAACTTTGAATAGCTGAAAAATTCCTTAAGCTGTTGCTGAAGCTGAAATTAACTTACAGAAACTGTTGCTCTGTATCTCTCCCTGACTCTGCAACTCCATTTGGCTCTGTCCATCTGCCCCACACAGACACACAGACACACACACACACACACACACACAGACACACACACATAGACGGCCCCCACCCTCTGCGCTCCCAGTTCTCCTGTGCTCTGAGTAAAGCAAGGAAACGTAACTTTGGGAGTACGGAAAAAATGTGTGGTTTAGAAGCATTTAAGACAGAATTTGAAGAGCTGGAACGCGCTTCGAAGATGTGGTTGAGGTTTTAGAAGCTTTATGACCTAATTTTATACAGTTTTGAAAATACATTCTGTTGTCCAATCAAACAGAGTCTTGTTTAAATAGCATTTTTGAACTACGACAAGCGGTCATTATTGTGCTGTGAAACATTTTGTCTCTAAAATACAGCTGACTGATTGGTTGAGATAAGGCTGGTTTTCTCCCAAACATTACTAATTATTGCTAAACTGCTATTAAACGTTTCTCTCATTGCTAAATTCTCAATTTGCACCAACACACTGGCGTGTACTTATATTTGTCAAGCATTTTTTAACAGAATTTGATTATTGAAAGCAATCTAAGTAAACAATGAGACACTGGAAGATTGGGTGTGGTGGTGAAGACGCACAGCAGCAAGTAGACCCCGCTCCCATCTCTGTGTGGAGTAAGAGGCAAATGCCAAAAAAAAACAAAAAAAACAATTGTAAACCGCTTGTGACCCTGGTCTGTGAAAGGCGGTATATAAATATAGATGACTTACTAACTTACTTACTTAGAAATGCCAAATTGTACGGCAGTAGAATTTTAAGAGAAAAAGTTTCCTCTCTTGGCAGAGGAATTAAAAATTGCTGTGAATAATGGCACAAAATTACAACACATCATGAGGCACCTTGGCAGAAGGCACATTTGAGATGTAAAAGTCAAACAAAATGGAGATTTTACTTAAGACATCAGCTTGTTCACACTAAAGGGTACAAAAGTGTGATAAAAGGGAAAAATAGATTTGAATAATTAGATGATATTTTATCCTTTTCATGTATCAAAATGACTCCTCTGTCCTTTAGAAGTTGCAAAAACATAACTGTTTCATACATTAGATACGTTTCCTATAGCTGCCCTGTTTATTTTATGTAACAGACCTGATGATTTGACTAAGTGAGCTTTGCAGAGGTTTTGTTGAGTATGTTCAGATGTTCACATTTGATAGTTTTTTTTTGCAAAGAGTAGAAACAAAGTGATACTTTCATGTTGTAGACCAGTTGGATGTGAGACCAGACCATATTTTTTTTCCCAAGTTAAATTTTTTAGAGAGAAATGATCATGTCCGTTACACATTTATCAAGAGTCATCTAAAACATTTTTTGCATTTTTTAATGATTCCTTTTTAAATCAAGTGATTTACATATATTGTGTAAACCATGTTAATCTTGTGGGAGTTCATCTGCCGCTTTTTCAGACTGAGGACATTTTCTATGTAACTGGCGTCACAGTAGAATGATCAAATCAGAGGCCAATTTGGTTTTAAAATGTTGCCAAAAAATAAATCTGTAAATCTTTACTTTTGATTTCATCCACACTAGCTTTTTGATCTGTCTGTATTTAAAAGTTTTTTTCCGATCTGTGATAGTAATTTTAGTTTTTGAGTTACAACCTTTTAAAGGTCCAGATACTTTGATTGACACTTTACTGTGAATGCACTCCTATACAAAGCAAAGGAAAAATAAAAAAGTTATGGTGCTGAAAACTTTTTGAATAATCAGGCGAAATCAGACATTGTACCCAGTTCTCAATGAAGTAAAGACACTTGTACCTCAGTGTGATAAGGAATTCCTCCCCTGATAGGGGAGGAAGGGGAGGAGAGGCAGTGACTACAGCTATGTTATAAAATAAATAAATAGAATAAAATACATTTAAAAAAAAAATTGTTCTTATGGTCAGAAGGGATAGATGGTGATATAGAAGAGGGGGAAGTTAGTGAGAAAGAGGAAATAATTGAAAAGTTTCTCCAAAAGAGCCCTCATTACTGGACATTAGTGTTATAGAAATGGAGAGAGGGGCGAGACCGAAAGACGTGAAACTGATACTGCCCTGGAAAAACATCTTGAAGAAACAAAGCACACTGACATGATCTCTGTCCAATGCTCACATCCCAACTGAAGAGGGCAACAACGCTGCACATATTGTACCTGAGAAGATCTTGCACCTCATTCCACAACGGTCAAGAGGTCATAGAGGAAAAAGGGACACTAAATGGAGAAGTATAAATCATGTCACAAGAACCAGCTGTCACTTCAACTATATTGGAGGGATCAGAATATCCGCTGCTAAAAAGACCGGGATCTCCAGTATATGCCCTGGGCTACAATGGACTTAGAAGGACTGATACAGCGCCTGCCCTGCTACATGATGATGCAAGTTAATGGATTTTGGCCTTCGAAGAAGAGACCATCGCCAACATTATCGCTATGGGAAACATAAAGGCAATTTGGGGGAAGACTCTCGGAAAGAATGAGATGGAAGAAGTTTTATGCACTGCAAAACTGGAGCAGTATGTCAGAACCCAAGCCAATGATGGGGACATTTTCAACAGATATTGCAATCAGCTATGGACTGCCCTAAGGGAAAAGTTTCTGGTCAGAATCAAGTCTGACAGCATCGTTACGACACCCCTCAAAGAAGACGAATGTCCCCAGGCGTACGTACATAACACACAAAAAGAGTGGATCAAGCAAACAGGCGCAAAATCAGAGGATGACATCTTCCACGGACAGCCCTGAGGAAGCGAATAGTTGAAGAGCTTCCATAGATGGCGCAATGCAGACTGAATGAAGCAGTTGGTCCGTACAACATGACAGTTCACCGACCATGTTGTTGATGCAGTCGCCAAAATGCGCCAAAAGCAGGCCCGACAAAAGCAGGAAGATGAGGAGGTCGTGAGGAAATTAACGCAGACACAGCTGTCAGCTGGGAAGAAGAAAATACAAGACCTAATGTCTGCTAATGTTCAACCACCAACCTCGCAACCTGTGCCTCCAACACCGGCCCCAGCTCTCCAAATGATTTTTCTGCAAGTTGGAAACAGAGGGAGAGGCTACTACCCTGAAAGAAGCCGAGGCAGAGGATGGAGAAGAAACCCCCCATGATGTTATAACTATGGACAAACCGGACATATGAAAATGAACTGCCAACAACCGCTGCGTCAGGGTCCATACTACGAGATGCAAAAACCATTTTCTGGCAGAACACCAACGAGAGGCACTGTAAACCCATGGCTGGGACCACCTGCCGGTTACTAGGGATGCCTAGAGAATCAAGGGGAAGGTCCTCTGCTGGCGGCAACATCAAGACCTGATGAGGAACGAATGCTGCAGGAAAAACCAGTCGAGATGATGGCAGACACAGGCGCAGCCTACACCTGTGTGAGGCAAACAGATTCCCGCCACCTTCCCAAATCACAACAGTTTGTTCGCATTGTTGGATTTTCAGATATCAAGCAGCTGACTCCGATGTCCAACCCAGTGCCCCTGCATTTTCAAGGAAAGACTATTGAACTTCCAGTATTATTATCAAAGCAAACCCCCATAAACTTGTTGGGAAGAGATGCGTTGTGTGAGCTGAACTGTGTTATTTTTTGCTCACCTGATGGAGTGATTGTGGAAGTGTCACATTATCAAATGACATTAATCCCTGAAGAAGAAGTTGCGTTTTGATGGGGAAAATGTGATGAGACTTTAATGGACCCCACAAACACATGGATGAACTTTATAAAAGCAAATCTGCCCCAGGCTTCACTGCTTTCATGTCCCACTCATTGCACACTACAATGTTTTACAGATAAGTCTGAAGCTTGTCCAGAGGAGTGGCTCAGAAAACAGCCAGATAGAGTCCAGATTAAGGCATATTCATTTATAATAGGGAAATAGGGAGCAGCAATGGTTGTTGAGAACAGTGCAGATTTAGAAAAAGAGGTTAAGGTGAAAAATAGCCTACCACATGGTACATTGTTAGTAAATCCAGACTATGAAGCTAAGCATTTGGGTCCTATGGTTCAGAAGGCAATACAAGCTGATTTTATGTGTACTGAAAACAAAAACGTTTGGTTCAGCAAAGAGAAGATTTTTATTAAAATAGACATCGCTGCATTGGGTTTGGCTCAGCCACAGGTCACCAGACTCCTGTGCCACTTGGAAAACTGTAAGCATCACTCAGAGTTAGAGGAAGAGATGTTATCTGTTGTACCACCTGAAGTGTGGTCGAAACATGACGTAGGGCTCATTAAGACAGCACAGCCAGTAGAAGTTAAGCTTAAATCAGCGTGCAGAACCCCTTGGAGACCGTACCCCCTAAAAACCAGAGGCTGAGGCTGGCATTGAAAAAACAATTGAGGCCTGTGGAGGCTGGGGTCCTGGTGGAAGAGCTAAACCCATACAGTAACTCATCGATATTATCAGTATTAAAAGTAGACAGAAGTAAATACAGATTAGTACACGGTTTGCGTGCCCTGAATGAAGTGATTGAGGATTGTCAGTCTGAGGTCCCAAACCCTCATACACTGTTAACAAATGTACCGTCTGATGCAAGGTAGTTCACAGTGATTGATTTGAGCTCTGCATTTTTTAGCGTGCCATTGAGTCCCCCAAGCCAGCATTTATTTGCTTTCACATATAGAAATCATTCGCTTACCGCTGCGTACCGCAAGGCCTGAAACTAAGTCCCCATATTTTGAATACAATTTTGAGAGAAGATTTGGCTGAACTGTCAGGCAAAGTGTCCAGCACCATAATTAGCTATGTCAACGATATTATTTTGTGTGCACCTGATCTGGAAACGTGTCATAAAGATTCTATGACTCTGCTGACCATGCTTGCAGAAAAAAGGACATAAGGTGTCCTTGGGGAAATTGCAATATTGTCAAGACCAAGTTGAGTATTTGGGGAGACTGATAAGGGAGGGGTCCCGATTAGTCTCATCGACCCACCATGAAGCTACATCACAAAGGCAGGCCAACAACAGTCAAAAAAAAAATAAAAATAAAAATAAATAAATAAATATGACACATTACAAATTGGTGAATTTACTTGAGAAAGGAAAGTCTGTGTTAACGGCACAAAGATTTAACGAGTATTGTTTATTGTAGATTACCCTGACATGACCATTCGCGTGTGTAAAGTGAAAAATCCTGTGGACTCAATCCCAAGCCTCATGATTGTGTGTCTGACTGAAATATGAATTTATTTGTATAGAATAAACTTAAAATGTATGCTGCAGAAGTTCAAACTAAGGCTATAAAGTGTCTATCATCCTCAGAGTCAAGGAGTGGTTGAAAGAGTGAATGATACTAATAACGAACTACAAAAAATTTGCATGAACACCGGTTTGAATTGGATAGATGCACTGACGCTTGCCCTGATGGCGCCTAGCAGGAAGCGCCAACAGAAGCTTAAAACTAACACTGCATGAAGCGCTCACTGGCTGGTCAATGCCATTACAGGTCGTGAAAAGCGACGTCAGCGGCGTTGCAGGCGAAGGGATCGCCCACGTTCCAAGGAGACAAATCCTTGGAAGGGGGGAACGAGGTTTCTCCTGGGGTTGGTAATGAAACCGCTGAGTTCCTGCTGTCATTCTGGCTGAAGGGACAGGAACTCCCACTGGCCAAGAGACATAAAAGAGCAATGGAGAAATGGCCACAAGAAGATAATTGGTCATACACAGACCCTAGTAAAACATACAAAGAAGAAGTGAGCCGGACCAAATGCCCCACATGAACTGGACTGAAAACATGACCACGTTAAATATGCCCCACATAAGTGAAAACTATACATTTTTTGGAATCGTTTGGACACTCGGGAGGACGAAGATGATTAGGTCAACGTAAGGATAAAGAGGAGACTGTGACATAGACTTTATGGACTGTGGACCAAAATTTGGAAAATGGAAGTGAAACTGAAACCTCCGGGGTACAAAGACTACAAAAAATGATGCAAAGGACCAAGACACACTGGTGGCCTAGACTGTTGGCCCAGACTAAACAGGACATAATGAAGGAACTGCACACACAGAACGTGGGACTGAAATTGCTTCTTGAGATTCACTGATTCAGGAGAGACTGTTGAAACCCTCAGAACTAAATGACTGGACTGGGAAAAATGAGCTGCCCATCCAAAGGAGACTGATGGACTCACCAGAACTGACTGACAAAACTGATGCCAGAGCCCAGCGACCACAGAAAGAGCCTGCCAACCTTGACGTAGCTCACCTAGTTGAAAAACCCATTTAGAATGATCAGGCAGACACTGACCTGACTGGACAGAGTAGGATGGACCTGATAGTCCTGGATGGCCAAAACCAAGATCCTGACCTACTGATGACTGACGTAGAGAGAGACAACCCAATAGATAAACAGTTAGAGGGTGAATTTAAAAACCTACAGAAATTAATGATGTGATTAGGACTGATCTAAACTGGACAGACAGGGTTTCACAGGACTGTGACAGTAAGACTTTTGACGACTGACGAACCTAGATTGGATATGTTGAGTCTTTTATGTTTAATCAAAATAATGTACAGTGCAAGTGTGAGCCAAGTTCTGCCACCGCCTACATTCAAGAGTGACATTGTTATGCATCATGTATTGTGTGTCAAGTGTTTAAAATTACTCTGTAATGTGCACGATGATAACTGATTGACAACATTGTGTAGCTCATGTGACTGCTTCGATAAGGGCCAGGAAAAGTTAGTGAAGGAACATAATTCATGGCTGAGAGCCATGAAAGGGGGGAAATATGTGGTAGAATGTTTGACTATTATTATTATTTCTTAAGTGCAGTGGAATGTTCTCTTGAGCTGTGTTTAGATAAGCGCTAGGTCATGATGACCTGAACACTGTTGACCGGTAAAGAAAACATATTTGGGAACAAGTCATTAGGAAACATCTGGTGTGCTTTTAGTTATCCGGCCACTGCCAAGATTTCTATTTATGGAACTTGGACCAAGAGTATTAAAACACAGGAACCAGGACAGGACTTTCAGTCTTGTGCACAGACTCCATGCTGACTGAGGGTTTTCCTCATGCTGTAACTAAATGAATAAAAAGCACTCTCTTAACTTTACTTTTGGCTTTTGGTGAAAGTTATTTGAATTAAAAAACCACTACACCAACACCTTTTTCACAAAGATAGAAATCCTGGTTTTATTCCTTGTTTTGTCGTTAATGATTTGAGAATCATAACGAGAGCTTTTTTAGTTCTGGGCCACATGGTACTTTACCAGTGAGATTAGCTCCACATGGTACTTTACCAGTGAGATTAGCTCCACACGGTGAGTTCTGGCGCCCGGATCACAGACTTTCTGATTGGTGAAACGGTGGAGGGCGGGACATCGAAATGAAAACAATAACAAGATTTAGGGGCTGGAAAAGTAATTTAGAAATTCAAATATCTCTGAACTACTGTTATCAGTTAAAGAAGTATTGGAAACGAGCAGTTTATTATTATGACAGATTAGGGCCCTTTAATGATCACAGATTAGGGCCCTTTAATTATGACAGATTAGGGCCCTTTAATTATGACAGATTAGGGCCCTTTAATGATGACAGATTAGGGCCCTTTAATGATGACAGATTAGGGCCCTTTAATGGTGACGGATTAGGGCCCTTTAATGATGACAGATTAGGGCCCTTTAATGATGACAGATTAGGGCCCTTTAATGATGACAGATTAGGGCCCTTTAATGATGACGGATTAGGGCCCTTTACTAATGACAGATTAGGGCCCTTTAATGATGACAGATTAGGGCCCTTTAATGATGACAGATTAGGGCCCTTTAATGATGACAGATTAGGACCCTTTAATAATGACAGATTAGGGCCCTTTAATGATGACAGATTAAGGCCCTTTAATGATGACAGATTAGGGCCCTTTAATGATGACAGATTAGGGCCCTTTAATGATGACAGATTAGGGCCCTTTAATGATGACAGATTTGGGCCCTTTAATGATGACAGATTAGGACCCTTTAATGATGACAGATTAGGGCCCTTTAATGATGACAGATTAGGGCCCTTTAATGATGACAGATTAGGGCCCTTTAATGATGACGGATTAGGACCCTTTAATGATGACAGATTAGGGCCCTTTAATGATGACAGATTAGGACCCTTTAATGATGACAGATTAGGGCCCTTTCATGATGACGGATTAGGACATTGAATTTTGTTATTTGAAAAAAGGAGACAGAGCCAAAACCTGCTGAATTTACATCATAAGTGACTATTTAGATCATTTTGGTCCGAGGCGGAGTTTAAAAATATAAGCGTCGGTTTGGGCCAAAATAATAAAGGTGTTAAGTGACTAAGTTTGTGTAAGCTCTCAGTCGTACAGGGATTAGTCAAAGCAAAGGAAGGTTTCTCACCCATCATCTGTACTTCTTAGCAAGTTTTCCCGACGTTTCGTCCTCAACCTGGAGACTTCTTCAGGGAATGAATTCTCGGACCGCGCGTTGGAGATTTATAACCTATGGGTGTGGTAAGCCACACCCTAATCCTGATACTAACTCATAAACAATCTCAGGTCTGCTTGATGTAGAAGGGGAGCAGGTCTAACGACCCTGCTGAGGCTAACGACCCTAACTCCTTAGCATGTCACAGACCTATTGTCTGCTGGGATGCTCAAGTGGAGTGCAGGTTTCACCCCTCCTAACTCATTAGCATGTCACTGACCTATTGTCTGCTGGGATGCTCAAGTGGAGTGCAGGTCTCACCCCTCCTAACTCATTAGCATGTCACTGACCTTGTCCCAAGTTAGGGCGTTGTTTTTAGGATGTCGTCATAGATGCGAGGCAAAACAAATCTTAACCCTCCTCCTCTGTTAAGAGAAGGTTTTTGTTTCCTCACAAAAATGGCTTCTTTCACCCCTCTCTCAAACCAAGTCTTCTCCCGAGCCAGAATTTTAACCTCTGTGTCATCCACCGTGTGGTTGGAGGCCTTGAGGTGGAGATGAACAGCCGACTGTGGCCCACTAGAGTTTTCTCTACGATGTTGGTAAAGTCGTTTCTGTAGAGTTTGTTTGGTTTCTCCAATATAGTGGTCAGTGCACTCCTCTTCACTACATTTGAAACCTGCACTCCACTTGAGCATCCCAGCAGACAATAGGTCTGTGACAGGCTAATGAGTTAGGAGGGGTGAGACCTGCACTCCACTTGAGCATCCCAGCAGACAATATTATTATTATTAGTTTATTTGATATGGACATATCAACTGCATTGGACAAACCAGATACATTGTTTCCAGTGTTATAGCAAAACTGCTAATTTGCAACACCTGTCCATAGGAGGCTACACATTTCAAAAAACACAATAGGTCTGTGACATGCTAATGAGTTAGGAGAGGTGAGACCTGCACTCCACTTGAGCATCCCAGCAGACAATAGGTCTGTGACATGCTAAGGAGTTAGGGTCGTTAGCCTCAGCAGGGTCGTTAGACCTGCTCCCTTCTACATCAAGCAGACCTGAGATTGTTTACGAGTTAGTATCAGGATTAGGGCGTGGCTAACCACACCCATAGGTTATAAATCTCCAACGCGCGGTCCGAGAATTCATTCCCTGAAGAAGTCCCCAGGTTGAGGACGAAGCGTCGGGAAAACTTGCTAAGAAGTACAGATGATGGGTGAGAAACCTTCCTTTGCTGTGTTAAGTGACTGTCATTGTTTATTTATTTTTTACATATTATTGTGTTTAGACAAACTCATGAGTTTTAGAGTATTATTCTCTAAAGGTTTGGATTCAACTGGGCCAAATATCAAAAATACAGATTCATTCATCTGTGTGTGTGTGTGTGTGTGCTGTATGTGTGTGTGTGTGTGTGTGTGTGTGTGTCTGTGTGTGTGTGTGTGTGTCTGTGTGTGTGTGTGTGTGTGTGTGTCTGTGTGTGTGTGTGTGAGAGAGTGTGTGTGTGTGTCTGTGTGTGTGTGTGTGTGTGTGTGTGTGCGTGTGTGTATGTGTGTGTGTGTGTGTGTGTGTCTGTGTGTGTGTGTGTGTGTGTGTCTGTGTGTGTGCGAGAGTGTGTGTGTGTGTGTGTGTGTGAGAGTGTGTGCGTGTGTCTGTGTGCGTGTCTGTATGTGTGTGTGTGTCTGTGTGTGTGTGTGTGCGTGTCTGTGTGTGTGTGTGTGTGTCTGTGTGTGTGTGTGTGTGTGTGTCTGTGTGTGTGTGTGTGTGTGTGTGTGTGTGTCTGTGTGTGTATGTGTGTGTGTGTGTGTGTGTGTGTGTGTGCGTGCATGTGCACTTGTTTTCAACTCCTGGTGGGTTCCATAACCTGAGATTCCACTCACGTCATGGGGACTGGTTTTACGTGGTGGGGCCCGAACACCGGACCCCACTGGTCCAAGCTTAATAATCAATGGGTAATGCTTTTCTAACGGTCCTTATGCAGTCTCTGTAAAAATATGGAAAGGACCCCTGGAGGTTTACTTTCCTGAAAAAAGTGTGTTATGTGTCGGAACCCTGGTGGTGGGTTGCGGGATATCAAGGAGGGGCACACTGGGGCAATTTCAGTCCAGCAGGCTGGAGCCAATCATGGAGCAGCACAACAGAGGAAGTCAGGTGAAAAGGTGCAAGTGTGTGGTTCATTAGGCTGCAGCCAATCACAGAGCAGCACACTGAAGCGCACGCTTACAACCCACTGGTAAGTGCTGACTACAAGTCATGACTTCAAATTGTTATATAGAATGATTACAAATTATTTGTTGTTTGTGCAGCCTAGTCAAGAGTCCCTAATTGATGAAGTCGAGTCAGATTCTGACGATTTAACTGTCAAGAAGAAACCTGTAAAAAAGTATGGAAAAAGAAAAATCAAAAACACTTTTCTTCAAGACTCGGAAAGTGACAAACCAAAGGCAAATAAGATTGTTATCATGCAGCTGCAAAAGAAGAAAAATGGGGGGCGAGTTTACAGCAAGAGACACTTCTGCCTCTACTGTTCAATGTCCTGCCACAAAATGTCCCGTCATTTGACTAGAAAACATGGAAATGAAAGTGACGTAGCCAGAGCATTGGCTCTACCTGTGAAATCTAAAGCACGTAAACTTCAGTTGATTTGATCAGGAATAGTGGAAACCGTGAGCACAATTTTGAGGTTTTAAAGGCCGGCATTGGAACTTTAGTCCCAGCTAAACAGCCAAATTGCCCAGTTAAATCCAGTGAGTTTTTGCACTGTATAGACTGTGGGGCATTGCTTAAGCGAAAGTGGCTGTGGAGGCATGTGGCCAGGTGCCGGCTTTCACAGAAAGATGCCCAGGCTAAACCAGGTAGAAGTAGGGTCCAGTCCCTCTGCTCCCTAGCCCAGCCTGTACCGGAGGGCATCAGCAAAAAGCTGTGCTCTTTAATTTGGGCAATGCATCAGGATGAGGTCACGGGTGTTGTCAAAGCAGAAAAGGGGATTCTGAGACTCGGAGAGCACCTGTACTTAAAACACGGGCATGATAAGACTAAGCATGATTACATTAGGCAGAAAATGAGAGAAGTCGGTAGGTTAATTAACGAAGCAAAAACCGCAGGGAAACTGAAAACAATGAAGGATTTCTTTATTCCTTCCAACTTTAACCATGTGATTGATGCAGTCAGGTCTGTGGCTGGATATGATGAGGAAACAAATCAATACAAGACTCCATCCTTGGCCCTCAAACTCGGCCATAGCCTCAGAAAGCAGATATTCTTGAATGTGACTCAAAAATGGAGCATTGTGTTGATGAACTATTTATTAAAAACCTCCAACGAAGCCGGCTGCTTTTTGAGAAGAGGTGGGACGTCTGTGTGTTTCTTCTGCTGCCCTACAGACCCTCCGGCAAGCCAAGTGGAACACTCCGGACCTGCTCCCTCTGACTGAGGACGTTAGAGCCATGCATGCACATATTGAGGTATGTCGACCTGAATATGTGCAAACCCTAATAAGTGAGCCAACGTCTAAGCATTGGTCTAAACTGGCAGTTTTGACTCTTTGTGAGGTCATTATTTTCAATCGAAGAAGGGAAGGTGAGGTTTCAAAGATGCCACTGACAGCCTTTACCTTAAGAAGTAAGACTGGGATCCATTCTGACATTGCTCTGGGACTGTCCCAACTTGAGAAAAAGCTGTGTCAGCATTTTCAACGCATTGAAATTAAAGGGAAAAGAAGTCGGAAAGTGCCGGTTCTTTTGACTCCTGAAATGATTGCTTCGATGGAGGTGCTGGTGGAGAACAGAAGGGCCTGTTCCATCTCTGACCATAACCCATACTTCTTTTCCCGCCCGGGCGCAGACACCCACATCAGGGGATCAGACTCCCTACGCCAGGTAGCCAAAGAATGTGGTGCGGTGCATCCAGAGATGCTATCCTCAACCAAACTTAGAAAGCACATAGCTACTATGTCTACAGTTCTCAATATGAAAGAGAATGAGATGGACATACTTGCCAACTTCCTCGGCCATGACATTCGCATCCACAGGCAATATTACAGACTACCAGAGGGGACACTGGAGCTGGCCAAAATCAGCAAAGTGTTGATGGCCATGGAGCAGGGAAGAGTGACGGAATTCGAAGGAAAGAGCCTCGACCAGATACAAATTGAGCCTGAAGGTAATTCTTGATATTATTAAAATATGTATGATTTTTTTCCCCTAAAGGCCACTTGTATTTTTATTTTCTGTGCGACAGGGAGAGCAGTAGAGATCCTCTCACAAACGGACGGTCTAAAAGAAACTTCAAGCGGAGAACCTTCAACCATTCATCCAGATGCACCCCATGGTAGTGGCAGTGCCCCTTCTGGTAAGTGTACCAGGTGGGGGATTACAGCCAGGCTGCTTGGTCCTAACCCTGGGAGTGTATATTGCTAATATATTTTTATTTCTCTCCCTAGAACGTGTAAGAAAGCCATGGTCTGCATCTGAGGTGAAGGCTGTGGAGAAGACCATGACACCTTTCATACAGACTGGAAAGGTCCCTGGGAAGTCTCACTGCCTGGCCTGGCCTGGCCTGGCCTGCATTAATGCCTCACCAGATGACCTTAGACATCGGACATGGAGTGGCATTAAATTCTATGTCAAAAATAGAATCACTGAAATTCGAAAAAAAAATCTAAAATAAAATTCCTTTAAAATAGTTGTTTGGTTTCTATTGACTGTTTTGTATTACTTAAAGTAGTCCCAGTAAAAAAAGATTATGTCTATGGGTCCCATTCTGAACGGCCCTGTCAAAGGGACCCACCAGGTAACAAAAACGTGTATGTGTGGGTGTGCAGAAATAAATGACTTCCCGAGAGGGCCCGGGTTAAAATTACGCTTGTATAGGGATGGGAGAACCACAAAAAAACCTAAGTGTTTAGGCTGTAGTACCAGGCGCGTTTTGAAAATCAGACTAAGTGTTTTGAGAAAAAAATCTAAGTGTTTAGGCTGTAGGACCAGGCACACGTTGAAAATCAGACTAAGTGTTTTGAGAAAAAAACCTAAGTGTTTAGGCTTTGAGGAGCCTGGAAAGCGGGGCTTTCTTCCCCGGGAATGGGCGCCCAGGCCCGGATCTGAGCGGGAGCAAAGCCCACCCCGGTGGTAGCCCAGGTCCGGACGAGTGCGTGGGTCCAAACCCCATGTCTCTAGCCCCCCTGGTTCGCCTTCTACGGGCCCGGGAAATCCCCATTTTCTTGACCGAGAATAGGCGCTCATGAGCGGACGCGGCCGCGCTGTCCCCCGCTGATTTCAGACCGACGTAACATTCCCGTCTCTTGTCCCCCGTGCGTGAAACTCACAGGGGTGGTAGCCCAGGCCGAGACGAGTCCCTGGGTCGAGACCCCGAGTCTCTGGGCCTCTGCGTTGATTTTTAACTAATTTCTGAAGATTCTGTAGTCCCAGAGGCACGCTTTTGAGGAAGAAAAAATGACAAAGTGTCTAGCGAGCTCAAGTCCCTTTTACGCAGGCCGTAACTTTTTTGTCTTTCATTTCCCATGAGTGAAAATCACGGAGGATGTAGCCCAGGTCCGGACGAGTCCGTGGGTCCAAGCCCCATGTCTCTGGCCCCCCCGGTTCGCCTTCTACGGGCCCGGGAAACCCCCCTTTTCTTGACCGAGAATAGGCGCTCATGAGCGGACGCGGCGGCGCTGTCCCCCGGTGGTTTCCAAGGGCCATAACTTTCTGGTCCTTTGTCCCCCGCGCGTCAAATTCACACCGCGGGTAGCCCGGGACCAGGGGAGTCCCTGGGTCCAGACCGCGAGTCTCTGGGCCTCTGCGTTGATTTTTAAACAATTTCTGGAGATTCTGTAGTACCAGACGCACACGCTTTTGGAGCAAAAAATGCCAAAGTGTCTTGTGAATTCAAGCCCCTTTTACGCAGGCCGTAACTTTTTGGTCTTTCATTTCCCATGAGTGAAATTCACGGAGGATGTAGCCCAGGTCCGGACGAGTGCGTGGGCCCAGACCCCATGTCTCTAGCCCCCCTGGTTCGCCTTCTACGGGCCCGGGAAACCCCCATTTTCTTGACCGAGAATAGGCGCTCGTGAGCGGACGCGGCCGCGCTGTCCCCCGCTGATTTCAGACCGACGTAACATTCCCGTCTCTTGTCCCCCGTGCGTGAAACTCACAGGGGTGGTAGCCCAGGCCGAGACGAGTCCGTGGACACCTCGGGGTCCGGTTCTAGGGCGGTTTGGAAATTCAGCCCGGGACTCCCGGGCTGACGAAAAATAACCCTCACTCTGCGTCCCCAAAACGGCTATAACTTTCCCGTCTCTTATCGTGTCGGTCCGACACCGGGGGCCGGTTCTATAGCGGTTTGGAAATTCAGCCCGGGACTCCCGGGCTGACGAAAAACGTTCCAAAACGGCTATAACTTTCCAGCCTCTTATTCCAGGGGGCTGAGATTTTCAGGGATGGTAGCCCAGGTTGAGACGAGTCCGTGGACACCTCGGGCGTGTCGGTCCGACACCGGGGGCCGGTTCTAGAGCGGTTTGAAAATTCAGCCCGGGACTCCCGGGCTGACGAAAAAATCCTCACGCTGCGTCCCAAAAAGGCGAGGTCAAACCACTTTCTCCAAGGGACCTATATGGGGAATATAGAGAGGGTGTTGGTCGATGAACAGAAACATAGACACATGTGGTATCTGCGGATTCGTCTCGACGAGGCCGTTCGAATGGTGCACACGGCATGCCTCTGTGGGGCTCCTGGTGGAAGTTATTTGAGCCAGACGGTTCCCTCACACTGCATGCCTGACGCTACTCGCATGGCTCCGGCGCGGGCTAGGGGCTATCGGCGGACCTGTCGGTGGCGAGACCGAAACGCCCTGTCTCTCCCGGATGCACAGAGACGCCAGACTCCCACCTCGGGGTGCTGGGGCTGGGCCCTTATAGGCGCGGTGGTCGGGCGAAGAACACTTTTCTTGAAACCTAATGAGAGCCTTGACAGGCTCAGAGCGCTCACCCTCTGGGATCCCAAGTGGGATGACCAGCTATTAGACCCTGAATGGTGCACACGCTACGCTGTCTAAATACTAGGTCAAGCAGGCAGAGCTGGCCTAACATGTACACACTGCCCGTCACCATACCAATTGAGTTGGTCCTCGGATCAGCCCCGCTGGAGTCGGTCACGGCCCTGGCGGAGCGCTGGGAAGGGGATCAACTATAATGCCTAGAGGCCCCGGGCTGGTGGCTCTTGGCGGACCTGTCTGTGGCAAGAATGAGATTCCCTGTCTACCCCAGATTTCACAGAGACGTTGGGCCCCCACTCAGGCGTAGAGGTCAGAAGACACGCTTTCTCATACCCCTCAGTAGGGCCCAGACAGGCTCCAAACGAAAGCCCACGAACGCCCCGCACTCCGACCAGGGTGCGTTCGCCCGAGGGGGTAGGCATTACCAGTTCTGGCTCTCGGTGGGTCTGCGGCGCGTGCCGCGGCCACGTGAGGCCGCCCAGGGAAAAAAGCCGAGGGCCCACCCCCTCAGTAGGGCCCAGACAGGCTCCAAACGAAAGCCCACGAACGCCCCGCACTCCGACCAGGGTGCGTTCGCCCGACGGGGTAGGCATTACCAGTTCTGGCTCTCGGTGGGTCTGCGGCGCGTGCCGCGGCCACGTGAGGCCGCCCAGGGAAAAAAAGCCAAGGGCCCCTCTGGGGTGCCCCATAGCTGGCGTGGAGCCCGGGGGAGTCGGGAGTTTGTGGTGGGACTGAGGACTGGAGACACCGAGCGGGAGGCAGAGAGACAGAGTGCCTAGGCCGTCCTCTGCTTTTCTCTTACCTCTCCCTCAGGCCTCTCTTCTCCCTTCTTCCCCCACACACGCTTCACGTCTCATTGCACAGGACGGGACCCCAGCACCTGCCTAGCAGGGCGGCACATGGCGAGAGGACGACGGCTGCGGCTGAGCCCCCGGGCTCAGGCGCCAGTCCTCTCGCGTAGTGACGCCCGCTGGCTCTAGACAGGCGGCTATCACCCGGGGTACATCCGTCCTCGGAACTTTGTCCCCGGCGCGGAATTAAGAAGGCCTGGCCCGGGCCTCCCCCCCGCGCCACCCGCGGGTACCCAACGCTCGCCTCTCCCCCACGGGGAGAGGTGGGGGGTACTAAAGTCTCCTCGACCAGGGAACCCCCCCGGGGGCACCCTGGGACGGAGAGCGCCCGCGGGGTCCAGTCGTCTCCAGGCGACCCCTCGTCTTCCAGAATCCAAGTGGCCTTCCTCGGAAACAAAAACCAAAAAAACTGAACGCAGCTAGCTGCGAGAACTAATGTGAATTGCAGGACACATTGATCATCGACACTTCGAACGCACCTTGCGGCCCCGGGTTGCTCCCGGGGCTACGCCTGTCTGAGGGTCGCTTTGTCATCCATCGGGAAACACGCGCTCACCCGCGTGTCCCTCCCGCGGCTGGGGTTTCGCAGCGTGGCAGGGGGTCGATTCCTCTCGCAGGTTCGACCCTCGTCGGTCCGCGGTTCGTGCCCTCAATTGGAGCCGGAATTGTGTCCCACCTTCGGGCTCACACACCTCCCCCGTGTCTTCCCCTAACCCAAAGCGCCAGGCCTCCGCCTGCCGCGTGGTCCGGGCGCGGCTGTTGGTAAACCCCCGCGGTTGATCGATCTGCCCGCGTTACGGCACGTGACTGGAGGCCTGGCCCGGGTGGGGGGGACGTGGGGGGTGGCCCAGGCGTGCCTGGTCGCTCCCGCGCCCTGTGCACTTGTCATCCATCGGGAAACACGGTCCTCCTCACAGGGCCCGTGTCCCTCCCGCAGCTGGGGTTTCGCAGCGCGGCAGGGGGCTGTTCCTCTCGCAGGTTTAGCCCCCGTCGGTCCGCGGTTCGTGCCCTCAAGTACAGACAGACCCGTGTCTAACCTCCGGGTCAAAAACCCTGCCCGTCTCTCCCCCCCCACAATGCCAGGTGTCCACTTGCCGCGTGGTCCGGGCGCGGCTGCCGGTGAACCCCCGTGGTTAACCAAGCTGCCCGCGTTATGGCACGTAGCTGGCGACCAGGCCCGGGGGGGGACTGGGACGGCCTGGGTGTGGCCGGTCCTTTCTTCCTCCCTTCCTTTAGATTGTAGTACCAGGCACACGTTGAAAATCAGACAAAGTGTTTTGAGAAAAAACCTAAGTGTTTAGGCTGTAGGACCAGGCACACGTTGAAAATCAGACTAAGTGTTTTGAGAAAAAACCTAAGTGTTTAGGCTGTAGGACCAGGCACACGTTGAAAATCAGACTAAGTGTTTTGAGAAAAAACCTAAGTGTTTAGGCTGTAGGACCAGGCACACGTTGAAAATCAGACTAAGTGTTTTGAGAAAAAACCTAAGTGTTTAGGCTGTAGGACCAGGCACAGGTTGAAAATCAGACTAAGTGTTTTGAGAAAAAACCTAAGTGTTTAGGCTGTAGGACCAGGCACACGTTGAAAATCAGACTAAGTGTTTTGAGAAAAAACCTAAGTGTTTAGGCTGTAGGACCAGGCACACGTTGAAAATCAGACTAAGTGTTTTGAGAAAAAACCTAAGTGTTTAGGCTGTAGGACCAGGCACACGTTGAAAATCAGACTAAGTGTTTTGAGAAAAAACCTAAGTGTTTAGGCTGTAGGACCAGGCACACCTTGAAAATCAGACTAAGTGTTTTGAGAAAAAACCTAAGTGTTTAGGCTGTAGGACCAGGCACACGTTGAAAATCAGACTAAGTGTTTTGAGAAAAAACCTAAGTGTTTAGGCTGTAGGACCAGGCACACGTTGAAAATCAGACTAAGTGTTTTGAGAAAAAACCTAAGTGTTTAGGCTGTAGGACCAGGCACACGTTGAAAATCCAGACTAAGTGTTTTGAGAAAAAACCTAAGTGTTTAGGCTGTAGGACCAGTTTAGGCTGTAGGACACACTAAGTGTTTTGAGAAAAAACCTAAGTGTTTAGGCTGTAGGACCAGGCACACATTGAAAATCAGACTAAGTGTTTTGAGAAAAAACCTAAGTGTTTAGGCTGTAGGACCAGGCACACGTTGAAAATCAGACTAAGTGTTTTGAGAAAAAACCTAAGTGTTTAGGCTGTAGGACCAGGCACACGTTGAAAATCAGACTAAGTGTTTTGAGAAAAAACCTAAGTGTTTAGGCTGTAGGACCAGGCACACCTTGAAAATCAGACTAAGTGTTTTGAGAAAAAAAGGGCTGTACCTAAGCACACCGAACGGGGTAAGGGCCTATTGCTTTCACAATGGTGAAAACAAATGGTGGCGGTGCGTGACGGACGCGTCAGCGCCCGTCACTCACCAAAACGTGACGGTTGCGTGCGTAAACTCAAACACTTTAAAATGATGTATCACGTGCCATTGAAACCTATATTGTTTTTGCTCGAGACGTTAAAAAAAAAATTCCTTTTTTATTTATTTCTTTCTTTCTTTTTTCTTCTGCACTTTGAGCCTTAATTTGACCCCCTGAACATGCATGAAAAGTTGTTAATTTTGGCCCAAAAATCAGACCTGGCGAAAAATTTGATATTTTGGTGTTTATTTTTATGGGACTAAAAAAATGACAGAACAGCGCCACCTACAACAGCCAAAATAATACCCCTATGGGACTTTTCGGAGGTCAAGTTTGTCGTAGAAACATGAAATTCGGTACACATGTTCCCCAAGTCAAGACATGAAAAAAGTATTATTATGGCTCCGCCCTCTGACAAACAGGAAGCCCATAAATTTCACTGCAAAATGGAAAAATGAACAGCAAAAGTTTTCCTACATGTCGGTTGGAAAGCGACTCCTCCTCGGCCGTTTCACCGATTCGCCTCAAAATTGCTCCACATCATCTCAACACATGTACCTTCAAAATGACCTCAGGGATTTTTGATCAGTGAATTATTGTTTGAGCAGTGGAGCGGCAAAATGTGACCTTTTTTTTGCAGTTTTTGACAACATTAAATTTGCTCCCGTTTGCACAAACAAAGTCTGATTTACACAAAACTTTAATACATTGTTCACCTCTAGGGTCTAGGTCATTTGAAAGTGAAATAAATTAACTTGGCTCATTAGCGCCCCCTACAGATGGGGTCAACATTTTTATTATGGGAGCGTTTCGAGGTCAAGTTTGCTGTATAGGCATGACATTTGGTACACATGTTCCTCATTTCAAGACATGAAATAAAAGTTATTATGGCCCCGCCCCCTGACAAACTGGAAGCCCATAAATTTCACTTCAAAATGGACAAATGAAACATGATCCTTTTCACACGTGTCGGTTGGAAAGCGACTTCTCCTCGGCCGTTTCACCGATTCGCCTCAAAATCGCTCCACATCGTCTAAACACATGTACGGTCATTTTGATTTCACAGACTTTTGATCAGTAAAACGTTGTTTGAGCAGCGGAGCGGCAAAAAGTGCTGTATTTTTTTTTCAGTTTTTGACAAAAGAAAATTTGCTTCCGTTTGCACAAACAAAATCTTATTTGCACAAAACTTGAATCCATGGTTCAACTCTTGGGTCTAGGTCATTTGATAGTTAAAATTTTGAAATTGGCTCTATAGCGCCACCTACAACAGCCAATTTAAAAATGCCTATGGGTGGGGTTCGAGGTCAAAATTGTTTTAGAACCATGTAATTTGGAACACATGTTCCTCAAGTGAAGACATGGAAAAAATGTTATTGTGGCTAATCCTTCTGACAAACAGGAAGCCCATAAATGTCATTGCAAAATGGAAAAATGAAAATCAATCATTTTCATACATGTTGCTTGGAAAGCGACTCCTCCTCGGCCGTTTCACCGATTGGCCTCAAAATTGCTCCAAATTATCTCAACACATGTACCTTCAAAATGACTTCAGGGAATTTTAATCAGTGAAACTTTGTTGGAGCAGCGGAGCGGCAAAATGTGAGGTATTTTTTGGCAGTTTTTGATAACATAACTTTTTTTCCCGTTTGCACAAACAAAGTCTGATTTGCATTAAACTTGAACCCATTGTTCAACTCCAAGGTTTAGGTCAGGTGGAAGTGAAATATTTGAAATTGGTCCATTAGCGCCCCCTACAGACTGAAGCAAAGTTTACATGGGGAGCCAAACCAGCTCTACTTATCATATTCATTACAATTTGACTAACAATCTTCTATGGCTACGGGAACAAATCATCACACGGCGGTGCCACCTCCTTTGAGCGGTGCTGCGTGGTACGGTGTGGTGCGGCGTAGTGCGGGGCGTTGTGGAGTGGCGCGTTGCGGCGTGGTGCGGGACGGCGTGGTGCGGGGTGGCTTGGAACGGGGTGGTGCGGGGGGTGCGCGCGGTGCGGCGAGGGCCGTTCGACGCCGCTTGCGGCTTTAATTACATGTTCTTCTTCTTCTGCTTGTGTCCATAACAGATCTGTCCCACACAGTTTGTGGTTGAAGTCATTCTTATCAAAGAACTGTGTAGCAAGAATTACACTGGTAAACGTTTTTATAGTGATTTAATCCATCCAACCATTTGCTTCTGCTTTATCCGTTGCCGGGTCGCGGGGGCAGCAGTCTAAGCTGAGATGCCCAGACTTCCTCCAGCTTATCTGGGAGACCCGCTGAGAGACACACTCTGTGTCCTGGGTCTTCCCCTGGTCTCCTCCTGGTGGGACGTGCCCAGAACACATCCCCACAGAGGCATTCCAGACAGACGCCCAAGTCCTCTCAACATGGAGAAGCAGCGGCTCTACTCCGAGCCCCTCCCACTATATTAAGGGGGGCAGTCCATGGAGGAGCGATGAAAGGGCCTAAAACTAACCCTCAATAAAAATCTTCAGCTTCATGGAGAGGAAGAAAAACACTCATCAATGCTATTATTTGAAAAAGGACCAAGAAACCAGTAAGTCACTGCGTCTGAGTGTAAACTTAACACGGGTCTTTTAGGAGAAGGGAACTAAACACATTCAAAATAATGCAAATTCCAAAATCTGACTTGTTAAATCATTAAATAATTTTACTGCTTGTCTTTTTGGAGATGGACATGTAAATCATTCACTCTAGAGTGTGAGTGAATGATTGATAAGTGGTGGTTGGAGAGGCCAATGACACGGATTCTGTCAGTCTGCCCCAAGTCAGATGTACGTTACGTTTTTATTTATGCCTTTTCACTGCAGATCTGAGTCTCAAAGCGGTTTACAATTGTTAATTTTTGGGCACTTGTCTCTCACTCCACACAGAGATGGGAGTACAGGAGGCGCATGCCAGAACTATTGGACATATTTTTAGTGGTAGGGGAAACCAGAGCACCCGGAGGAAACCTACGCAGACACGGGGAGAACATGCAAACTCCACTCAGAAAGGCCCTGGTCCGACCGGGATTCGAACCCAGGACCTTCTTGCTGAAAGGCGAGAGTGCTATCCACTCAGCCACCGTACAGCAGTACAAGTTAACCACCACAGTGTTTGAAATGAATTATTAATGTAATGTAAGACCTCTTTTGTGCTTTATTTACTGCTATTATTTTGTCATCATTCATTTCAATGGTGTGATAAAAACTCATTATTTTAATATTTAAAGCAAAAGAAAGAAATAGTGCAGAGGAACAAGTCAATCAGTCGAACAAAAGCGACATGAATAAGCAATAGCATCCAGCCACAGAGGACAGTGTCATGAAACTGTACATAACCATGCTCACAAAGGCAGAGTAGGGCTCTCCAGTCTCCGTGATTCCTCCAGCCATGGCAGCGCTCCCTGGAGACCCTGCACACAAACAATTATATACATTACACCCAGAAGACCTGTGGTTGGGTGTCTCTACTCCAACAGATTACAAAATATCTTTTTAAATTAATTTTAGACTTTCTTTTTTGTCTGAATTCATTTCCCACTGCTCTTATTTCCAACAAAGAATAATGTTTTAAAAAGTTGGTTTACAGCCATAAACTGGACTCAGGCTGTAGACCCAGGACTCCGGCTGTAGACCCAGGACTCCGGCTGTAGACCCAGGACTCCGGCTGTAGACCCAGGACTCCGGCTGTAGACCCAGGACTCCGGCTGTAGACCCAGGACTCCGGCTGTAGACCCAGGACTCCGGCTGTAGACCCAGGACTCAGGCTGTAGACCCAGGACTCAGGCTGTAGACCCAGGACTCAGGCTGTAGACCCAGGACTCAGGCTGTAGACCCAGGACTCAGGCTGTAGACCCGGGACTCAGGCTGTAGACCCGGGACTCAGGCTGTAGACCCAGGACTGAGGCTGTAGACCCGGGACTCAGGCTGTAGACCCAGGACTCAGGCTGTAGACCCAGGACTCTCAGGCTGTAGACCCAGGACTCAGGCTGTAGATCCAGGACTCAGGCTGTAGACCCGGGACTCAGGCTGTAGACCCAGGACTGAGGCTGTAGACCCGGGACTCAGGCTGTAGACCCAGGACTCAGGCTGTAGACCCAGGACTCAGGCTGTAGACCCAGGACTCAGGCTGTAGATCCAGGACTCAGGCTGTAGACCCGGGACTCAGGCTGTAGACCCGGGACTCAGGCTGTAGATCCAGGACTCAGGCTGTAGACCCGGGACCTCAGGCTGTAGACCCGGGACTCAGGTTTTAGACCCAGGACTCAGGCTGTAGACCCAGGACTCAGGCTGTAGACCCGGGACTCAGGCTGTAGACCCAGGACTCAGGCTGTAGACCCGGGACTCAGGCTGTAGATCCAGGACTCCGGCTGTAGACCCAGGACTCCGGCTGTAGACCCAGGACTCCGGCTGTAGACCCAGGACTCCGGCTGTAGACCCAGGACTCCGGCTGCTAGACCCAGGACTCCGGCTGTAGACCCAGGACTCCGGCTGTAGACCCAGGACTCCGGCTGTAGACCCAGGACTCAGGCTGTAGACCCAGGACTCAGGCTGTAGACCCAGGACTCAGGCTGTAGACCCAGGACTCAGGCTGTAGACCCAGGACTCAGGCTGTAGACCCGGGACTCAGGCTGTAGACCCGGGACTCAGGCTGTAGACCCAGGACTGAGGCTGTAGACCCGGGACTCAGGCTGTAGACCCAGGACTCAGGCTGTAGACCCAGGACTCAGGCTGTAGACCCAGGACTCAGGCTGTAGATCCAGGACTCAGGCTGTAGACCCGGGACTCAGGCTGTAGACCCAGGACTGAGGCTGTAGACCCGGGACTCAGGCTGTAGACCCAGGACTCAGGCTGTAGACCCAGGACTCAGGCTGTAGACCCAGGACTCAGGCTGTAGATCCAGGACTCAGGCTGTAGACCCGGGACTCAGGCTGTAGACCCGGGACTCAGGCTGTAGATCCAGGACTCAGGCTGTAGACCCGGGACTCAGGCTGTAGACCCGGGACTCAGGCTGTAGACCCGGGACTCAGGTTTTAGACCCAGGACTCAGGCTGTAGACCCAGGACTCAGGCTGTAGACCCGGGACTCAGGCTGTAGACCCAGGACTCAGGCTGTAGACCCGGGACTCAGGCTGTAGATCCAGGACTCAGGCTGTTAGACCCAGGACTCAGGCTGTAGACCCAGGACTGAGGCTGTAGACCCGGGACTCAGGCTGTAGACCCGGGACTCAGGCTGTAGACCCAGGACTCAGGCTGTAGACCCGGGACTCAGGCTGTAGATCCAGGACTCAGGCTGTAGACCCAGGACTCAGGCTGTAGACCCAGGACTGAGGCTGTAGACCCGGGACTCAGGCTGTAGACCCAGGACTGGTGTTTCCAGAGGTCTCCCTGGGAACATTCATGGACAGTGGTCATCCCGCTCCCTTTGGACCAATGGCTCAAATTCTAATAGTTTGATTCTCTGATCTGTTGTTGGTGAATCAACAACTTTGTACAGACCTCCGAGACTACTGCTGATTCAGGGCTGTACACACATCAGCTGAATATAAACTGAGTAGAATCGTACACTGGCTGATAAAAGACAACATCAGCATAAACCTTACCTTGCTTTGAATGATAATACAAGGATGTTCAGACAGCTGCTAACACGAAGCTAACAGGCTAAAAACATTAGCCAAATCCAACGCATTCAACCCGGGGCGATGTGTTGAGCGAGACAAAACGCAGAAAGTATCAGCTAAAACCATGAAAACTATTCAGAAATCCACCCTGAAGTTCTATGGAAATGTCACTGGTTAACCATGGTGACTGCGAACCATCAACAACCCAAATACATGTGAGGCTAACGCTAGTGCAGAGACACACCCGCTGTAGCCCTTCAAAATAAAAGCCCAATGGAGTTAACAAGTCTAACGGTAAAACTTTTACAGCATAAATCCATTCATGTATAGAACAATATTAATATCAAACTAATGCAATATGGCGTTTTGGGGATAGTGTAGGCAGCTACTGGACAAATAGTGTATTTCTTGTTAAGTTGAATTTATTTTGAAAGGTCTAGCGGAATATGACTTGAATGAAGTTCTGTCTTTATATAAATGTTTAATGAGCTTGTCACATGACACGTGCAGTCGTCAGCTGTTTTAACCTGCTCCCACAATGAAGCATCTTATTCAAACATTTCATATATTTTTAGTTTTTATCAGCTAAGTCTGTTCCTTAAAGTTCAATAGTATGGTTTTCTTAATGTCTTTCTCTTTCCCTGTCTATCCTTCTTTCGGGTTTCTTCTTCACCTGAACAGCAGGCGGCGCCAAACAACAAGCATTGTTCCATCTTCTTACAGTAGCCAAGGCAAGTTTATTTGTACAGCACAGTTCTTAATGCATCTGTTGAAATTGAAATGTCCCCACTGTGAGACGAATAAAGGTTTATATTATCTCTGATCTTATCTTATACAGCTCATTTTATAGACTCTCAAAGAAGCTTCACATAATTCTCTCCAAACACAGCTGCCCTGGGGCACACTGACAGAAGCGAGGCAACCAGTCTGTGCCATCAGCCCCTCCCACCACCAACAACCATTCACACACACACCAGACTCATTCTAATGTGGGGGAAGTGTACCTACGCAGAAATGCTCGAAGTCATTTATTTTAGATCAATGGAGATTGTTTGATGTCACTAAATATATAATAATGAGAAACAGACGACAGAAAAAAAAAATTGTTTTCATGTTGGTTCTTTCTCTGCTTGAACAGTGGGTGGCGCTGCTGAGACTTTGTGAATGTGAAATGCGCTTTTTTCCGTTGAATCTCGCGTGAGAGAAACCAGTGTTGAACGAGGAGAGGTTGCCATGTGTGAAAACGGAGGGTACGTATGAATGTGTTTGTTTTATTATTTTAATTTAAAACAAACTATAAGGACACAGATAAGGGGATTGAGTGAGGACAAAAGGTTCCATGACTGAGTGGATAGCACTCTCGCCTCTCAGCAAGAAGGTCCTGGGTTCGAATCCCGGTTGGACCAGGGCCTTTCTGAGTGGAGTTTGCACGTTCTCCCCGTGTCTGCGTAGGTTTCCTCCGGGTTCTCCGGTTTCCCCTATCACAAAAAATATGTACAATATTTCTGACATGTGCCTCCTGTACTGGCGACCCCCACTCCCAAAAATAGCAATTGTAAACCGCTTTGAGACTCCGATGTTCAGTGAAAAGGCGGTATATAAATAAAGCTTACTTACTTACTACTACTTATGTAGACAACAGGAAGACAGCGGTAAAAGACGGCGGTGGTTGTGCTGTGCCGTGCCCCCAGTTCACTCAGGCAGTTCCAACTTCAGGTAGGACACGTTCTCTAGAGCAGTGTTTTTCAACCACTGTGCCGCGGCACACTAGTGTGGCGTATGATATTGTCTGGTGTGCCGTGAGAAATTCGTCTACTTTGTCTAAAAATAGCTGCATTCGCTGTTGACGAGCGGTGACTTGTTTTGAACTGTGAGTAACCATGTAATACTTTTTCAAATCAGTAGATGGCAGCAGATAGCTAAGTACTTTGAAACTGAAAAATTGGATGCGACCACTGGCTGTAACAGGTCAGCATTGTGGCGAGAAAGGTAAAATTGGATGCGACCAACAAATGTGTGGAGGGAGCGAGACAAGAGCTTTGTGGCGAGAGTGAGAAGTAAAAGTGATAGAGACGTTTTTGAAAATGAATTATGCCGTTTCTGAACAGGATTAACATCCTCCGCTCTGCCCCGGGGCAGGTGTGGCCGCGTTGTAGTGGTTTAACTATGAAATGTACGATTTTTGTACAACAGCTCTCGCGAACGCACTTCTGAACTGGGTACCGAGCGCAGACCGTAGTCGAGTGGACAGAACCACAGACATGCGGACCGGACAGAACCATGGACTCGCGTTCAGGACCTCCCGTCCCTCATCCAAAACTCCTGAATTTAAAGCTCGGATACCAAAATGTTTCCCATGCACTAACAATGCATGTTCTTTGTGTGAGTTATTATTGGACTATTTGGGCAGAGAGGGGATTTTCTTAGTTTTTTTCCACAGTTAGTGCCACTTTATTCCCAAACTCTTGTTATTTGTATCGAGAAATATTAAATAAAGCTTAATGTCAAGGCCTGGACTCACCTGCACATGGACTATTCCAACCACTCCCCTCTCACCTGCACATGGACTATTCCAACCACTCCCCTCTCACCCTGCACATGGACTATTCCAACCACTCCCCTCTCACCCTGCACATGGACTATTCCAACCACTCCCTCAGGCAGGAGACTGGGTCCATCAGGACTAGAACCTCCCCCACCAAGAACAGTTTCTTCCCTCTGCTGTTGGACTCTTGAAACACTTCTTAACCTGTCCCCCCCGCCCTTTATAAAGTCACTTTACTGCCCATCATACGTCACTTTACTTCACTGTACTGCTGTCACCTTACATTGTGTGCACCATGTGCACTTTTATATTGTAAATAGTAACTGTATCTCTATTTTAAATTTAAATTTATTCCTTAGAAGTGTTTTTTAATATTATTTTTATTATGCCTCTCTACCCTTACCTCTCTTTCTGACAGTTGCACTGAGCCAAAGCAATTTCCAAGTCTGTGACTTCCTGTTACTTGCGTGGCAATAAAAATGATTCTGATTCTGATCCCACAGTTTAATGAGCACAAAACTGTACGTCCTGAAATCAACAAACAACACTACTCTTTACACCTGTTGTTCTGTGGAAATCCATCATTCTCTCTTTAGTCAAAGTGAACTTGAACTTTAAAATCACAAACACCATCAGACATTTTCCTCACACCACAATAAATGGATTTCATTGGTCGCAGGTTTAGAAGTCCAGATTTTGAACTTAATCTCAGCAGTTTGACTAAGTTCTATTTACTTCCATCCATCCATCCATTTTCTTCCGCTTTATCCGTTGCCGGGTTGCGGGGGCAGCAGTCTAAGCAGAGACGCCCAGACTTCCCTATCCACACACACTTCCTCCAGCTCGTCCGGGGGGACCCCAAGGCGTTCCCAGAAGACCCAGCGTGTCCTGGGTCTTCCCCGGGGCCTCCTCCCGGTGGGATGTGCCCGGAACACCTCCCCAGGGAGGCGTCCAGGAGGCATCCGGAACAGATGCCCGAGCCACCTCAACTGATTTGTTTGATCAAGTTCTGTTTACTTGATGAAACAAATGATTTTGTATCTTGAGCAGAAACGATGCCAAAGAACGTGCTGCTGTTTAGACGCTTCATACGCTTTAATACATCATTTGTATTAAAGCTACTCTTCAACTGTGATGACAGAATGCATAATAAATAGACAATCACAGTGTATGATTTTTAAATAATTTCCATCTTATTGTGGGACATAAGTATTTGCCAGAGCCTCTCCTTAGCTGCCCCTGGTTGTGTGTTTGGGGTCGCTGGCCCTGGTTGTGTGTTTGGGGTCGCTGCCCCTGGTTGTGTGTTTGGGGTTGCTGCCCCTGGTTGTGTGTTTGGGGTCGCTGCCCCTGGTTGTGTGTTTGGGGTTGCTGCCCCTGGTTGTGTGTTTGGGGTTGTGGTCAAATGGTCCATGCTCTTGCTGAGGGAAGGAGATTGTTGAGAGATTGTCCAAGATCTCATGACACACGGTCCCATCATCCTCCCTTCATCAGTCGTCCTGTCCCCTTTGAAGAAAAGCATCTCCAAAGAATGATGTTTCCACCTCCATAATTCTTGGGGTTGTACTCATCCTTCCTCCAAACAAGGCGTGTGGAGTTTTGACCAAAAAGCTTCCCTTTTGTCTCATCAGACCACATGACTTTCTCTCATTGGCTGGCAAACCAAGACAAGGGCCAATATTTGAGCATAAAAAGATTTGAAATGCAAAGGATAAATATGCAATAAGATTCATCTGTAAAAATGAGAAAACTATGAGAGCTGAGTCCATAGCTAAAAAACTCTTAGGTAGAGGCCCTAAAGCGTTTTGGAAAGAGGTTAAACTGGTTAATAACTGTAAAAACCCTCTACCACACACAGTAGATGGAGTAAATGGGGCAAATATGAAAGCTGATCTCTGGCGACAGCACTATTATAACCTTTTCAACTGTGTGCCGAGTGAAATTTATAGTGTTAAAAATGTTGATTATGTTGAAACTATCACCACCCAAGAGGTTTATCAAACTGTCAATAGTCTGATAATAAATCTACCAAACATCTTAAGCATGCCAGTGTGAGGCTGGCTCCTCTCCTGACCATATGTTTTAATGCCTTAGCTGTGCATGGGTTCATTCCTGACCCCATGATGACAGTTCTTCTAGTGTAATAAAGGACAAAGCTGGAATAGTGGGCAGCTCAGATAATTATAGACCCATTGCCCTCGCCAACATTCTGTCTAAAGTTGGAGAATATATTTTTCTGAACAGACTTGTTACATTTATCACTGAAACAGACAATCAATTTGGTTTTAAAGCAAATCATGGAACTGATGTGTATTTTTTCACTGTATTATGTAACTACAGAAATAAAAATTCCACTGTTTTTACTTGTTTTTTGATGCCTCTAAGTCTTTTGATCGTATGAATCACAGGAAAATTGTTTAAGAAATTGAGTCAAAGCAGCTGTGCCTAAATATCTCCTTCTATGTCTTTTATTGGTATACTCATCAGACTCTGCAGGTCAAATGGGACCAATGTGTCAGAACCATTTCAGACTTGTCTGTTGTCCCCTGTGCTCTTTAATGTCTATATGTCAGACCTGTCCAGCTGGCTGTATGGTTGGTGGTGCTTTAATGGATCACTGAATGTATGCGGACGACCTGGTGGTGTTTAGCCCGAGTTCAGCCGGTCTGCAGCAGTTGTTAAATGTTTGCTCTAAGTTTGGGGAACTTCAGGATGTAAAATACAACTCCACTAAGAGTGTAATCATGATCTGCCGGACTGAGGAGGACAGATCCTGACTTTATGCTCTCAGGGAACATCTTGACTGTGTGTGATGCGGTCAAGTACCTCGGGCAAATCATAACTGACCGTTTGACCGAGGACGAAGACATGTACCGTCAGTGCAAGATGTTATACGCACAAGCAAACACTGTCTCGGAAATGCTCCTCCTGCTCTGTACAGGTGAAAGTAGCTCTGTTGGAGCCACTGCCTCACCTCTGTACATGGCTCATCTGTGGGAAAAGTCCAGCTTTCAGAAACGTACAGTTTCTTACAATGATGCGCTGAGAATGTTATTAAAAAACCCAGATGGACAAGAGCCAGTGAACTCTGTGTCAAATCAAGTAAACACTTTGCAAACTATCTTAGAAGTGTGATGTTTAAGTGTGAGGATTAGATAGCGATTTGGCCTACGTGCAGGACAACCCGTAAAAATGACTAACTGTACGGACTCCATCTTGGTCTGAGAGAAAGAAACATCAGAAACCACTGGAACTTGAGAGAAACCTAAATAAACTTCCAGAGTTTGGCGCACCACGATCCGTCTCTGTCTGCTTCACGGCGGAGTGTGTTAATGATGGTTTTCTTTGAGACTGTGGTCCCGGCTCTTTTTTGGTCGTTGTGGAGAGGTTGGAGTTTGTTTGAGTGTGTGACTGGTGTCTTTTACAGATGATAATGCTGTTTCAACTACGGTTGAACCTGATAAAATCTCACACAGCAAAATGACAAAGCTAATATTTTACTTGTTACATTGTCACAAGGAGAGATTGTCTTGGGAGAGCCAGGGTACAAAGCTCAGCCTCTCTCATAACCAGTCTGCAAGCCCCTTTTGGTAGAAGACACACCTTCATATGCAGAATAGGAAAGGAAGAAACCAACACAGCAAAAGGACAGTGCAACATTAGCATCCTCAAAGCCTGCTTCCTCTGGTGTTTAACATGAAAACTCAGCCCAGACAGACTAGCCTTCCCGGCAAAGTGAATTACAATACAGACAATATAATCAAGTATTCAGCATAAAATCTAGCCACACATGATTTAACAAAATGACAACTTAAGTTACATTCCAATATCAACAGAGGTGCAGCTAATACAGTCAGTGAGTGGAGACAAGGAGGGCTTCTTCAAGAAGAACTGACTACTAATACTTTTAGTGTATTGCACAATTAATTCGAAATAAAGACTACTACTACTACTACTACTACTAACCCAGGACCTGGGTCTCTCAGGGGCAGGACTGAGGCCAGTGGGGGCTCAGGGTCAGAGGCAGAACCATGTGCAGGAATGATGGATCCTGTTTTGTGTGCAGTGTATACAGCCTGGCATCTGCCTGACATCTGAGAGAAGTGCTGTAGTGACTTCATGACACCTTGAAGCAACTTTTGTTAAAGTTAAACTCATCATTCTATCAATGTGCAGAAGCCTATACTTTTCCAAAACTTGTTTTGTCTATCTGAAGGCCAAGCTACAAGCACACTGTGGCAGCTGCTGATTGGAGGTCTCTGTTTCTCCTGAGTATATTACCACTTGCTGTTGTACCATCCTTGCTCGTGTTGTTCGTGCTGTCTCTACCATCGACAATAAAACATGTCTTCTGTCTGAATTAAAGGCACAATCCCAGACTTTGGCTGATTCATAACAGTGCCATTTACTGGAAACGCTATGTTTCCAGTAAATGCCTGGAGCAAAACTGAAAGAATTCACACAAGGAACTGCCCAAACTGCCAATGTTATCTTTACTGCTCCACCTCTCTTCAACAAGATATAAAGGACTGGGCTCTCAAACAGTGACTTTATAGCTGAGACATACAGACGAAGCCCTACACCGACTCTGACACGATGGCTGCTGAAAGATTGGCAGAAACCTGTGACGTGATCGAAACCAGAGGAAGTCTGAGGATCTTAGGCGTCCCTCTGCAGGAGGATAAGAGCCTGTCCATCTCTGGCTGTAAGCGCTTTGTCTTTGGGCGAGAATCAAACAAGAGTAACTACACTATGATGGTAGTGGGGGGGACAGGGGCCGGGAAGTCTTCCCTCATCAACAGTTTGTTCAACTACATCTCTGCAGTGGAGTGGAACCACCCCTTTCGCTTTAAGATTGTGGTCGAAGACCAGTCCAGCTCCCAGGTCGACAGCCAGACCTCTGAAGTGGTCATCTATCAGATCAACCCCAGAGACGGTTTCAGGATCAACTACCCCCTCACTGTGATCGACACCCCTGGGTACGGAGACTCCCGAGGCCTTCTGCGAGACAAGGAGACCACAGACCAGATCCGGAGGCTCTTCACTGAAGCGTGTGGAGTCTCTGAGGTCCACGCCATCTGCTTCGTGGCTCAGTCCTCATTAGTGCGACTCACTCCTTCACAGAAGTACATCTTCGACTCGCTGCTGTCCATCTTCGGCAAAGACGTGGCTGAGAACATCAGGATCCTGGTGACTTTTGCCGATGGCACAGATTGCTTTGTTTTGGACGCCATAAAAGCTGCACAGATCCCCTGCTCAAAATCAGAGGACGGACACGTGCTGTACTTTGAATTCAACAACGCTGCTATGTTCACTGCCATCAAGTCCAAAGATAAAGGCTTCGGGTTCATGTTTTGGGAATTGGGACTCAAAAACATGGATTTGTTACTGGATAATCTGACTCGCACAAACCCTAAGAGTCTGACACTGTCGGTAGAGGTGTTGAAGGAGAGGAGGCACCTGGAGTATCTGGTGGAAGAATTGCAAAAACAGGTGAAGACTGGTCTTCAAAAACTCGAAGAAATTAAAAACACAGAAGAGGAACTGAAAGACAAGGAGGCAGAGATAAACAGGAACAAGGACTATGAAATCCCAGTGTCCTACACTGAGGTGAAAGAGGAACTTCCTGAGCCTGGATATTACATCACCAACTGTCAGGACTGCCATTACACCTGCCATGCCACCTGCCAGATCGCAGATGATCAAAAGAAACATGGGTGTGTCGCTATGAAGTCTGATGGCACCTGCAACGTGTGTCCAAAAAAATGCCACTGGACAAAACATTTCAATCAGAAATACAAGTGGGTATACGTGACAGTCACAAAGAAGCAAACCATGGAGGACCTGAAGAAGAAGTACTTGGATGCGTCACAGGCGAAGGCTCCAGTGGAGATGTTGATGGACAAACTTCGGCAGGAGTACAACCAGCAGGAGCAGCAGGTGAACGACATCGTGAAGCAGGCCACCTCCGCTCTGAACCGACTGAAGCAGATCGCCCTGAAGCCCACCGGCCTCTCCACCCTGGAGTACATCGACCTGCTCATCCAGAGCGAGAAGAATGAGCACAAACCTGGATGGAACAAATGAGTAGAAGCTCTGGAGAAGGTGAAGAAGAGAACAGAGACTCTGCTGAAGCTGGAGCAGGGACAGGCGCTGCTGGAACCAGGTGAGAAACACCAGAGCGGTCTCAGACCAGGAGCCACTGGTCTGTATCATCTCAGGTCCATTGTTACTATGTTTACTACTTTTACCATTATTACTATATTTACTACTATTAGGAACTCTGACTCACAACAGATTCACAACTTTGTAAAAACGTATTAATTGAATTGTGTGTAATGTGTTACATTGTTTATTTATTACCAGTATTTGCACATTTATGTCTGGATTTCTATATATTACAATAAATAATATGTAATGTGATTGACCGGTTTTAATGGACAAATAAAGGTCTGTTAACAATCAAAATCTCCTCCTCTCCTCCTCTCCCCTCCTCTGCATTATTATAACTAACACTTTAACCCTGTCCCCCACCAGCTCCCTCTGGACAGAAGAGTCCCCCTCCCCCGAGGGTCAGTGACCCCTCTGCAGGTGAGTTCAGAGAGTCCTCTCCTCTACTCTCTCCTCTCCTTTCTCCCCTCTCTCTCCTCTCCTCTTCTCCCCATCCATCCATCCATTTTCTTCCCCTTAATCCATTTCTGGGTCGGGGGGGTGGCAGTCAGAGCTGCACCCAGTTCACAGAGCACCAGCCCCTCACTGATCCTCCTGCAGGTGGTGAGTCCACAGGAGCTGAGATCTTTCAGAGGGGGCTTCGGGCAAAATGGGGTTAAGTGTCTTGCCCAAGGACACAACGACAGCAGTCATCAGTGGGAGTCGTGAAGCAGGTCTTATGGTGGGCTTGAACCCACGACCTTCAGGCTCAAAGGCCAATGCTCTACCAACTGAGCCACTGTCGCCCTCACCCCTCTCTCCTCTCTAATACTGTGTAACCCCGTCCCCCGGGGATCAGTGACCCTCTGTCGGTGAGTTCTGAGTCCCCTCAGCACAATCTGTAAATAGAGGCTCAAACACTCATCAACAAAACAACAAAGACCAGAATAAGTTCTTCATTTTCACAAATGTAAAGGTAAAGGTAAACTTTACCAATCCTCGTAGGGGCAATTCATCCTCTGCATTTGACCCTGATGGCCTAAGGCTTACGTCAGGAGCAGTGGTCCATCTCCAGATGTTGATGCTCGGCTTGGTCAGGACCAGAGCTGGAGGATTTAACCTTGTGTTAAATGTGTCTTTTTCAGGTTCTTCCTCTGCGTCAAACAGCAACAAGCAGTGGATCTGCAGCCTGATGTAAAACTGGAGAGAGATCCACATGGTACTTTTAGGCAGGGTTATATGGGAGTTTCATGGTTTAAAGCTGAACTATGCAACATTGGTGGAGGTACATAAATTAATATACTTGTTAGAAGCACGGCTAACCACAATGATTTAGATGCAAAGCAAATAACAGAAACGACCTGGCTCTTTATGCAAATTTCACAGTGTTCATACAAGGATCAAAAACAATGTAGTTCTAGTGCCTGGCCAGTAGGGGGCAGAGGAACTTAACATAACACATGAGAAGGAGGAGAGGGGAGAGAAGGAGGAGAGGAGGGAGGAGTGGGGAGAGAAGGAGAAGAGGAGAGGGGGAGAGAAGGAGAAGAGGAGGGAGGAGTGGGGAGAGAAGGAGAAGAGGAGGGAGGGGAGGAGAGAAGGAGAAGAGGGGAGAGAAGGAGGAGAGGAGGGAGGAGGGGGGAGGAGATGGAAGGAGAGAGGGTAGAGGAGAGTAGGAGGGAGGGGAGCGGGAGAGGAGGGAGGAGAGGAGGAGGGAGGAGAGCGGGAGAGGAGAGGGGGAGGAGATGTATGGAGAGAGGGGAGAGGAGAGGGGGAGGAGATGTATGGAGAGAGGGGAGAGGAGAGGAGGAGGGAGGGGAGCGGGAGAGGAGGAGAAGAGGGAGGAGAGGAGGAGGGAGGTGGAGATGGGAGAGGAGAGGAGGGGAGATTTAATACAGTTTATTTGTGTATCGCCCTAAATCACAGCTCGACTGTTGACACAAAAACACAGGTTTTTATGTTGTGACACAGGTGTGAAGTGATTAGCAGTGCTTCTAAGTTTGGTGAAGCGGTTATTCAGAAAACTATCTCTTTGAGACTTTATAAAAGTCTCAATCTAAAACTGTAACTGTCTCTTCTCCGTCTTACACTGGTCCAGACCTGGAGTGGTTTTTAGATCCATTCACGCTCAGATTCTGACTTTAAAACCAAAGTATTTCAGCTAAATTAGTTTTGGTGATAACATTTTCCACTGTCTGATGTTTTCCAATGATTGAAAAGAAGAAATATGTTTATTCTTCTTGATTAAACTCTAAATCCTGACTGTCCTGAGTTTCTCTCTTGTGTCCCTCGTGATAAACCAGTCACTAAAAAGCACCAGCAGCTACCAAAGGCTTCTATGTGTTTGTTATTATTGTATTTCCTGTGTTAAACTAGATTCTCTTGAGCCTACTTAAAGACCTTATGACGGGTTTGATTTATTTAGAAATACAGTTTTAATACCATTTTATATTAGGTATTAATATACCTAATATTAATACCTACCTTCAGAAACCGGAGAACTACAAAAGGTTTCAAAATCAGTTGTTTTTTTGTCTGATCCCCCCAAATCGAAATAACCCCATAGCAACGCCTTTAGAAACGAAAAAACTTCACAGCCCTTGGTGACGTCAGAGCGGGTACGTTTCAACGCTATAAGTTGTTTACAATTTGGTATTCGTTCTTTTTTCGCGGATATTCAAGATGACAAGGCCGTTTACAGCGAGTCTAAGATAACCAAGTTTCGTTGTCACTGAGATAGTCCAGTGGTTGTGTCGATGGACTGCCAATCCAGACACTTGGGTTCAAATCCCACCTCAGACACTTTTTCACACTCAAAACGGCAATTTATGTGTAGTGAGCAATTGTCACCTGTAGAGGGCAGTATTGTGTTGGGCATCAGTGGAGAGAAGAGAGAAAAGGCAGTCCTGTGGCATAGATCCATGGTTTTCAATGCATGGGCGTAACCCGCTGTGACGTCACACACAGGTTAGAGCATAGACAACTTAAATTCATGAAAAACACGTTCTTTTTATAAAATATAGAATTTTTTTGCCGGAATCTCTTTCAAATTGACATTGTCATGCAATTTTGATATCCACTATTTAAAAAAAAAAAAACCGTCATAAGGTCTTTAACCCTCTGATGCATGAATTATGAAAGCCTTGGTCAAGATTTTTTTCTGAAGTGATTTTATTCTTCTCAGGACATAAAAAAAAGAGTCCAACTTTGTTTTTCCAAAAATACATTTTTTTCATAAAGTTACAGACATGTCCAATCCAGTGGACTACATGCGCCTCAGCACTCAACATGAAATTTTGTGAACTTACTGTAAACATTAATTAACTTGTGTTCTATTGTAAATATGCAAACACTTGTTTCTTTTTATGCTTTGTAAAACATTTCAGCATTTTTTGGGAAATTTCAACACTGTATAAGCGTAGTGTTTAGGCCTGAATAAGAAAACCAGTGACACTCATAGCCATGAATCTTAGACCTGAATATGTCAAACCATCTCCAACAGGAGAAACATTATTGAGTCTCCACAGTTCTATAAGGATGCAGGACAGTATTATCAAGCCCTTATATTGTCATGGAAGAAAACACGAACTGACATTTTAATCTCTGCTTCTCCAAACAGTTCTACAGTATGTTCATCACACCTAGGCTGTATGAAAGTTTGCAAAGCATCCAGGGCACAGTGGCACACAGCAGTGCATGCAGATGTATTTGGTCTTCCGTGTGCATGCAGCATCATGGCATCTGTTTGCATTTTTGACCTTGGTGAGTTGAGGCCAGTGATATCCTGCACCAAACCTCACCTCACGTGCTACTCTGGTGACTGCTTTCCGCTTCACGGGTTGTGGGGTCTCAATGGGTCTTCCTCTTTTGTTTTGCTGGAGGGTGCCACTATTTATCAGTGCACGAGCCACAGAAGCTTTGAAGAGGAGGAGTCTCATCTTTTCCAAACCAGACATCAGGTAGAGGCGCCAGGCATTTACAATGGTCACATCCAAAAAATGAAAAAACACTCGGATGTACCACCTCTTGTTTCGACGTCTGTGGGGGTACATTGCGAGACATTGGTCAACAAGATCAACCCCACCCATGTGTTGATTGTAAAGAGCCACAGAGAAGTGGCTTTATCCTTCTTCACCCATCGGTTGGCAACATCTTCAGGGGACTGGCCAGCACAGGACGAGACCATGTGAACGACTGAACTGTCGAGCCAACGTGTGACAGTGATGTTTGCATTATTGCTGACAACAGAGCAAGCTCCTCTGCCCATTTCTTTCATTTGTTTTTGACTCTTCAGTTTCTGATTTGCTCCCTTCAGCCGGTTTGCCCTGCATGTACCAGTGCCGTAGATGCCATGGTCTTTCAAGGCTTCTATGAGTGGAATGCTGCAGAAGAAGTTATCAAAAAACACCTTGTGATTTTTGTGTTTTATGTCATCACAAAGACGCATCACCACATCTCCAGCCATTCCCAATCCACTGATGCAACCACTACTTGCAGAACCTTGGTACACTTCGAATCTATTTGTATAGCCTGAGGTTCCTGCCCTCACCCACACTTTCACTCCCCAGGGTTTGGGTTTTTTTGGTATGTATTGTTTGATGGACAGTAGACCTTTGAAAGGAATGATCTGTTCATCAACTGACTGAAATTCCTCTGGGTCTGCTGCTGCCTTGAATGTCTCCTGAAGTGCACTTAGGAATGGTCTTATTTTGAAGAGCCTATCCATGTTCGCTTGCTGGTAAGTCAAGTTATCAACAAAGTGTAGGTATCTCAGGATTTGCTCATATCTGTTTACAGACATGGCATTTGCAATTATTCCAAGACGAAGGCCATCGTCACTAGACCAGTACATTCGTGCCCTAGGATACCGAATGTACCCCATGATCAGGTTGATCCCTAAAACAATCTGCATTTCTTCTCCTGTCACTGCCAGATTTTCTTTCCCTTTCTGGAGAGCATACAAGTTGGTGTTGTATGCTATATCATCAATGAGATCAGCTGGAAACAGATGCCTGAAGAAATCTATGGGATCTTTTCCCTCCACATTCAATTTCCACTCTCCTAGAAAAGGAGGCAGGTCTCCATCAAAGTCATTGTCTTGGACTTTCCAGATATTTTTGCGGGCTTGAGTATGGTCAGGTGCCATGTGCCCATCTTCCACAGCTCCCTGATCATGCTGACCTTCCTCTGCATCCTGACCCTCATCATCCTCACTTTCTGCATCCTGACTGTCTGTATCTCCATCATCCTCAGCTTCCATGTCTCTGTTCTTCTCTGGCAGCCACTCTTCATCACTGATGTCACTACACTCATCATCACTGGAGTTGGATGGCATTTCCTGGACTATTCTGTACGCTGCCTTGTTCTTTGCTGCATTTGAACTCTACAAAATATGATAAAATAATTAATATAGTAACTCAAACTACATCTAATCTGCATAGAAATGTATATTCAAATGAATAGATTGTAAATATAACAATTATACACTGATTTATAATCAAAACAGTCACAAGAAACAGTGAGGCAATGTATGTCTTGTTTAAAAAAAATATTCTTGGTAATGCATGATGTCCACTTCATTGGACATATGGTTAATCGTACTTTTCTAAATATTGGACATACAAATTTCATATTCCAAACAGATAATATCCTTCCCTAGATGTTACTGTAAATCATCATATTTTTTTTTACCAGTGGGGCTCTTCCAGAATAGAAGGATTGACAAGATATGCCAGCAGTGGTCGGCAGGGGTGGCTGTTTGTCGGCCATCTTGGATTCAGAGGAAATTTACTTGCAGTTACACCGACTGAACACTGAATTGACCTCAATAGAGTATGGCAGCAGAGAGCACTCTAGAGGCTGATATGCAGTTAAACCATAGAAACCAATGCATTAAAGAGAAAATGACGTTTTAGTAGCTGTCCACTGCAGTGACCGTTATGCACCAGAGGGTTAATAATCTGTATGATCTAAATCAATCTGTGTGAGGCAGGTTTTAGACCCCTCGTCTCTGGTGACGGTCACTGCTCCTCTATGTTGGAATCAAACTGAATTAGAATTTTCCACAAAGTACACACAAAAAATACTAGGAGTTCTTACAATCTTGGGTCACATTGGACCGTGTTGGGACGGTCTTGGGTCACATTGGACCGTGTTGGGACGGTCTTGGGTCACATGTTAGCATGATGTAAAGAGCAGGTCGCTAACACTGGAGGTCACGCACACAACCAGGAAGTGTCAGGGCGAGTTTATGAATCATAATTATTAATCCTTTGTTCAAATGTTTATTTATTTCTGTAATTCTACTGTTATTTAAAACCAACATCCTGCACATTTTAAATATTAGAACCAGGAAGTACCATCACATTAGTCCTGGTCTCAGGACTCTGCACCTGTGACTCAGACTAGACTTTAGAGCACAGGGACTGGCCTCCTGCTGGGACTCTGAGGAGCACAGGGACTGGCCTCCTGCTGGGACTCTGAGGAGCACAGGGACTGGCCTCCTGACTCTGAGGAGCACAGGGACTGGCCTCCTGCTGGGACTCTGAGGAGCACAGGGACTGGCCTCCTGACTCTGAGGAGCACAGGGACTGGCCTCCTGCTGGGACTCTGAGGAGCACAGGGACTGGCCTCCTGACTCTGAGGAGCACAGGGACTGGCCTCCTGCTGGGACTCTGAGGAGCACAGGGACTGGCCTCCTGCTGGGACTCTGAGGAGCACAGGGACTGGCCTCCTGCTGGGACTCTGAGGAGCACAGGGACTGGCCTCCTGCTGGGACTCTGAGGAGCACAGGGACTGGACTCCTGCTGGGACTCTGAGGAGCACAGGGACTGGACTCCTGCTGGGACTCTGAGGAGCACAGGGACTGGACTCCTGCTGGGACTCTGAGGAGCACAGGGACTGGCCTCCTGCTGGGACTCTGAGGAGCACAGGGACTGGACTCCTGCTGGGACTCTGAGGAGCACAGGGACTGGACTCCTGCTGGGACTCTGAGGAGCACAGGGACTGGACTCCTGCTGGGACTCTGAGGAGCACAGGGACTGGACTCCTGCTGGGACTCTGAGGAGCACAGGGACTGGACTCCTGCTGGGACTCTGAGGAGCACAGGGACTGGCCTCCTGCTGGGACTCTGAGGATCACAGGGACTGGACTCCTGCTGGGACTCTGAGGAGATTACAAACAAAATGAAAGACTCAGGAATCTCTGAAATCGTATTTATTTTAAACATGTTTGAGCCACGTCTGAAACACATTCTTTAAGTTTTCACGTCTTCGTCTCTTTGCTCTTCACTCTAACCCTCTTCATCTTCATCTAACCCTCTTCCTCTTCATCACGATCATAAACTTCCCACAATCGCAGCGTGAGGTCGAGGCCAAACTGTTTTCTCTACGACACAAACATGTTTTTTTGAAGCTGATCCAGAGTTTAAGACGTCAGGCTCATTTTGCTTTGATCTCTTCTTTTTCTTGAACAACTGAAAAAAAAGGTAAAATACTGAGATCAAAGTCAAAGTCAAGAAAAACTGAAATGCACTGAAAAAAATGATAAAATATGAGGAAATAAATGCTTTGAGTGGTTTTTGTCTCAATCTGACACATTCTGACTGTTTACTATTATTAATATTTACCATTTTTGTCATTTCTGTTTTTATTTTTGTTATTTTTCAATGAACAAAAACCTTTAGTCTCGTTTCAAGAACTGATGATTTATATTTTTCATTTCAAGTGAAACATTCATTTTTCATGACTTTTTGGAGTGTTTATTTTCATTTCCCTACAGCCTCAGTCCTGGGTCTACAGCCTCAGTCCTGGGTCTACGGCCTCAGTCCTGGGTCTACAGCCTCAGTCCTGGGTCTACAGCCTCAGTCCTGGGTCTGCAGCCTCAGTCCTGGGTCTACAGCCTCAGTCCTGGGTCTGCAGCCTCAGTCCTGGGTCTACAGCCCCGCTCAAGACTTTCACCATCGACTCCCACTGTCTGCTGTCGTTGTGTCCTTGGGCAAGACACTTAACCTCTGGGAACATCAGCCACAGTGGGGCGGCTGCGGCTGTAAAGTGCCAAACTGCCGTTGTGTCCTTAGGCAAGACACTTCACCCCCATTGCCTAGAATGAGTCTGGTGTGTGTATGAATGGTTGGTGGTGGTCGGAGGGGCCGATGGCGCATACTGGTTGCCTCGCTTCTGTCAGTGTGCCCCAGGGCAGCTGTGGCTACAGCAGTAGTTTATCACCACCGTGTTTGGAGTGAATGAATAATGACACATGTGAAGCGTCTTTGAGTGTCCAGAAAAGCGCTATATAAAACCGATGCATTATTATTATTATTATTATACAGCCTCAGTCCTGGGTCTGCAGCCTCAGTCCTGGGTCTACAGCCTCAGTCCTGGGTCTACAGCCTCAGTCCTGGGTCTGCAGCCTCAGTCCTGGGTCTACAGCCTCAGTCCTGGGTCTACAGCCTCAGTCCTGGGTCTACAGCCTCAGTCCTGGGTCTACAGCCTCAGTCCTGGGTCTACAGCCTCAGTCCTGGGTCTACAGCCTCAGTCCTGGGTCTACAGCCTCAGTCCTGGGTCTACAGCCTCAGTCCTGGGTCTACAGCCTCAGTCCTGGGTCTACAGCCTCAGTCCTGGGTCTACAGCCTCAGTCCTGGGTCTACAGCCTCAGTCCTGGGTCTACAGCCTCAGTCCTGGTCTACAGCCCATCCTGGGTCTACAGCCTCAGTCCTGGGTCTACAGCCTCAGTCCTGGGTCTACAGCCTCAGTCCTGGGTCTACAGCCTCAGTCCTGGGTCTACAGCCTCAGTCCTGGGTCTACAGCCTCAGTCCTGGGTCTACAGCCTCAGTCCTGGGTCTACAGCCTCAGTCCTGGGTCTACAGCCTCAGTCCTGGGTCTACAGCCTGAGTGTCTGAGCGGGTGAAGGTCGTGGGGATAATCTAAGGGTTCCAGGGGGAGCTTAGTTCACCCCAGAGCCACAACACGAGATTAGGCTGAGCCCGAGGAGGGGCTGAAGACTTATGCAAGAGCACGGCAAAGACAGACTGATGGTTTGACTGTGGACCGAGAACCAGGAACCTACTGCTTCACTCCGGGACAAATGAGGGATTTCATCTTAATCTTAATCCGTCACTTTTGAA
>OZ035840.1:1136808-1181808 GCA_964034765.1 Knipowitschia caucasica | reverse complement strand
AGCAGCAGCAGCAGCAGTAGCAGCAGCAGCAGCAGCAGCAGCAGCAGCAGCAGCAGTAGCAGCAGCAGCAGCAGCAGTAGCAGCAGCAGCAGCAGCAGCAGCAGCAGCAGCAGCAGCAGCAGTAGCAGCAGCAGCAGCAGCAGCAGCAGCAGTGATAATCAGGCGACTGTTCGTACGGTGTTTCAGACGCTCTGAATCAGCCCGGTCTTACCACACCACTGTACTTATTTCAATTAGTCCTTGAGGTCCAGAGCTCAAACATGGATGAGGTCTGTGTGTAAGAATGAGTGAATGGATGGTGTGATGGTGTTTGGTCGGAGGCTTTGATGGTCCAGTGTGTTGGGAGATATTCTGAACTCTGAACTCTGTCGCACCAACAGATCAGAGAATCAAACTCATCACACACAGGCAACAACAAACACAGAGAGGTCCAACAGGAGCAGACCACGGTCCAGAGATCTTTACAGAAGTGAAGGTGAACACATGGACCTCAGACTAAATCAGCAGAAATATGACACAGACATTTATACATTTATATATTTATATAATTATACATTTATATAATTAGGCAGCCTATGGTTCTGTGCTTTTAGGGCATTGAAAATAGTTTCGGCTTCTGTTTTTACTAGAGACCCAAAAGAGACCAGAGAGAGAGACCAGAGAGAGAGACCAGAGAGAGACCAGAGAGACCAGAGAGAGACCAGAGAGAGACCAGAGAGAGACCAGAGAGAGAGACCAGAGAGAGACCAGAGAGAGAGACCAGAGAGAGAGACCAGAGAGAGAGACCAGAGAGAGACCAGAGAGACCAGAGAGAGACCAGAGAGAGACCAGAGAGAGACCAGACAGAGACCAGAGAGAGACCAGAGAGAGACCAGAGAGAGACCAGAGACAGACCAGAGACAGACCAGAGACAGACCAGAGAGAGACCAGAGACAGACCAGAGACAGACCAGAGAGAGACCAGAAACAGACCAGAGACAGACCAGAGACAGACCAGAGAGAGACCAGATAGAGACCAGAGACAGACCAGAGACAGACCAGAGAGAGTCCAGAGACAGACCAGATAGAGAGACTAGAATGATACCTGAGAGAGAGTCCAGAGACAGACCAGATAGAGACCAGAGACAGACCAGAGACAGACCAGAGACAGACCAGAGACAGACCAGAGAGAGACCAGAGAGAGACCAGAGACAGACCAGAGACAGACCAGAGACAGACCAGAGACAGACCAGAGAGAGACCAGATAGAGACCAGAGAGAGACCAGATAGAGACCAGAGAGAGACCAGAGACAGACCAGAGACAGACCAGAGAGAGACCAGATAGAGACCAGAGAGAGACCAGATAGAGACCAGAGAGAGACCAGAGACAGACCAGAGAGAGACCAGATAGAGACCAGAGAGAGACCAGATAGAGACCAGAGACAGACCAGAGACAGACCAGAGACAGACCAGAGACAGACCAGAGAGAGACCAGATAGAGACCAGAGACAGACCAGATAGAGACCAGAGACAGACCAGAGACAGACCAGAGACAGACCAGAGACAGACCAGAGAGAGACCAGAGAGAGACCAGAGACAGACCAGAGACAGACCAGAGACAGACCAGAGACAGACCAGAGAGAGACCAGATAGAGACCAGAGAGAGACCAGATAGAGACCAGAGAGAGACCAGAGACAGACCAGAGACAGACCAGAGAGAGACCAGATAGAGACCAGAGAGAGACCAGAGACAGACCAGAGAGAGACCAGATAGAGACCAGAGAGAGACCAGATAGAGACCAGAGACAGACCAGAGACAGACCAGAGACAGACCAGAGAGAGACCAGAGAGAGACACCAGATACCATGTAGACCTGTGCTTCAAACAAATATGCAGTCTCTGGTTCTCTGCTTTTATGGCATTGAAACCCATCTCTTAAATCTGCTTCTGTTTTTACCCTCCATCGCGCCGTAATTCCACTCTTCCTCGTCTCGCCGGGGCCTGAGCTCACCCCCTCAGATCGTCTTCCTCAGATCGTCTTCCTCAGATCGTCTTCCTCACACCCCCTCACGCCCAGATCCCTGCCCCCCCGGTGAACCTGCGGCACCAGGTTCTCAGCTCGGGACCCTCCGCGCCCCCGCGGGATCATGTGACCTCTCGTCTCAGCGACAACGTGACACATGAGACGAAGGGATTGTCTGGAAGTGTAGACGGAAGACCGAGGAAGACTGAGGGAGGCCGAGGAAGAGTGAGGGAGAGTGAGGGAGACCGAGGAAGAGTGAGGGAGGCAGAGGAAGAGTGAGGGAGAGTGAGGGAGAGTGAGGAAGACCGAGGGAGACTGAGGGAGACTGAGGGAGACTGAGGAAGACCGAGGGAGACTGAGGAAGACCGAGGGAGAGTGAGGGAGGCCGAGGAAGAGTGAGGGAGAGTGAGGAAGACCGAGGAAGACTGAGGGAGACCGAGGAAGACTGAGGGAGAGTGAGGGAGACTGAGGAAGAGTGAGGGAGACTGAGGGAGACTGAGGAAGACTGAGGGAGACTGAGGAAGACCGAGGAAGACTGTGGGAGAGTGTGGGAGAGTGAGGGAGAGTGAGGAAGACTGAGGGAGACTGAGGAAGACTGAGGGAGACTGAGGAAGACTGAGGGAGAGTGAGGGACTGAGGAAGACTGAGGGAGAGTGTGGGAGAGTGAGGGAGAGTGAGGAAGACCGAGGAAGAGTGAGGGAGACTGAGGGAGACTGAGGAAGACTGAGGGAGACTGAGGGAGACTGAGGAAGACCGAGGAAGACTGAGGGAGAGTGTGGGAGAGTGAGGAAGACTGAGGAAGACTGAGGGAGACTGAGGAAGACCGAGGAAGACTGAGGGAGAGTGTGGGAGAGTGAGGAAGACTGAGGAAGACTGAGGGAGACCGAGGAAGAGTGAGGGAGAGTGAGGAAGACTGAGGAAGACTGAGGGAGACCGAGGAAGAGTGAGGGAGACTGAGGGAGACTGAGGAAGACTGAGGGAGACTGTGGGAGACTGAGGAAGATCGAGGGAGACTGAGGGAGAGTGTGGGAGAGTGAGGGAGAGTGAGGAAGAGTGAGGGAGACTGAGGAAGACTGAGGGAGACTGAGGAAGATCGAGGGAGACTGTGGGAGACTGAGGAAGACTGAGGGAGAGTGAGGGACTGAGGAAGACTGAGGGAGAGTGTGGGAGAGTGAGGGAGAGTGAGGAAGACCGAGGAAGAGTGAGGGAGACTGAAGGAGAGTGAGGAAGACTGAGGGAGACTGAGGAAGACCGAGGAAGACTGAGGGAGCGTGTGGGAGAGTGAGGGAGAGTGAGGAAGAGTGTGGGAGAGTGAGGGAGAGTGAGGAAGACCGAGGAAGAGTGAGGGAGACTGAGGGAGACTGAGGAAGACTGAGGGAGACTGAGGAAGACCGAGGAAGACTGAGGGAGAGTGTGGGAGAGTGAGGAAGACTGAGGAAGACTGAGGGAGACCGAGGAAGAGTGAGGGAGAGTGAGGAAGACTGAGGAAGACTGAGGGAGACCGAGGAAGACTGAGGGAGACCGAGGAAGAGTGAGGGAGACTGAGGGAGACTGAGGAAGACTGAGGGAGACTGTGGGAGACTGAGGAAGATCGAGGGAGACTGAGGGAGAGTGTGGGAGAGTGAGGGAGAGTGAGGAAGAGTGAGGGAGACTGAGGAAGACTGAGGGAGACTGAGGAAGATCGAGGGAGAGTGAGGGAGAGTGTGGGAGAGTGTGGGAGAGTGAGGGAGAGTGAGGAAGACCGAGGAAGAGTGAGGGAGACTGAGGGAGAGTGAGGAAGACTGAGGGAGACTGAGGAAGACCGAGGAAGACTGAGGGAGCGTGTGGGAGAGTGAGGGAGAGTGAGGAAGAGTGTGGGAGAGTGAGGGAGAGTGAGGAAGACCGAGGAAGAGTGAGGGAGACTGAGGGAGACTGAGGAAGACTGAGGGAGACTGAGGAAGACCGAGGAAGACTGAGGGACAGTGTGGGAGAGTGAGGGAGAGTGAGGAAGAGTGAGGGAGACTGAGGGAGACTGTGGGAGACTGTGGGAGACTGAGGAAGACTGAGGGAGACTGAGGAAGACCGAGGAAGACTGAGGGAGAGTGAGGGAGACTGAGGAAGACTGAGGGAGACTGAGGGAGACTGAGGAAGACTGAGGGAGAGTGAGGGAGACTGAGGAAGACTGAGGGAGAGTGAGGGGGACTGAGGAAGACTGTGGGAAACTGAGGAAGACTGAGGGAGACTGAGGGGGACTGAGGAAGACTGAGGGAGAGTGAGGGAGACTCAGGAAGACTGAGGGAGACTGTGGGAGACTGAAGGAGACTGAGGAAGACTGTGGGAAACTGAGGAAGACTGTGGGAAACTGAGGAAGACTGTGGGAAACTGAGGAAGACTGAGGGAGACTGAGGGGGACTGAGGAAGACTGAGGGGGACTGAGGAAGACTGAGGGAGACTGAGGGAGACTGAGGGAGACTGAGGGAGAGTGAGGGAGACTGAGGGAGACTGAGGGAGAGTGAGGGAGACTGAGGGAGAGTGAGGGAGACTGAGGGAGACTGAGGGAGACTGAGGGAGAGTGAGGGAGACTGAGGGAGACTGAGGGAGAGTGAGGGAGACTGAGGGAGAGTGAGGGAGACTGAGGGAGAGTGAGGGAGACTGAGGGAGACTGAGGGAGACTGAGGGAGACTGAGGGAGAGTGAGGGAGACTGAGGGAGACTGAGGGAGACTGAGGGAGACTGAGGGAGACTGAGGGAGAGTGAGGGAGACTGAGGGAGACTGAGGGAGACTGAGGGAGAGTGTGGGAGACTAAACAAGTAAATATAGAAAATAAAATGTTGCAGAAACTGAACAGTTTTAACCTGGATCTAAACACTGTCAGAGAAGACGTCTGTCTCACATTTTTAAGAAGATTTTTCCATAGTTTAGCATGAATCTAAAACACTGCCTCCTCATGTTTAGTCCTGACTCTGAGTCCCAGCAGGAGGCCAGTCCCTGTGCTCCTCAGAGTCCCAGCAGGAGGCCAGTCCCTGTGCTCCTCAGAGTCCCAGCAGGAGGCCAGTCCCTGTGCTCCTCAGAGTCCCAGCAGGAGGCCAGTCCCTGTGCTCCTCAGAGTCCCAGCAGGAGGCCAGTCCCTGTGCTCCTCAGAGTCCCAGCAGGAGGCCAGTCCCTGTGCTCCTCAGAGTCCCAGCAGGAGGCCAGTCCCTGTGCTCCTCAGAGTCCCAGCAGGAGGCCAGTCCCTGTGCTCCTCAGAGTCCCAGCAGGAGGCCAGTCCCTGTGCTCCTCAGAGTCCCAGCAGGAGGCCAGTCCCTGTGCTCCTCAGAGTCCCAGCAGGAGGCCAGTCCCTGTGCTCCTCAGAGTCCCAGCTGGAGGCCAGTCCCTGTGCTCCTCAGAGTCCCAGCAGGAGGCCAGTCCCTGTGCTCCTCAGAGTCCCAGCAGGAGTCCAGTCCCTGTGCTCCTCAGAGTCCCAGCAGGAGTCCAGTCCCTGTGCTCCTCAGAGTCCCAGCTGGAGGCCAGTCCCTGTGCTCCTCAGAGTCCCAGCAGGAGGCCAGTCCCTGTGCTCCTCAGAGTCCCAGCAGGAGGCCAGTCCCTGTGCTCCTCAGAGTCCCAGCAGGAGGCCAGTCCCTGTGCTCCTCAGAGTCCCAGCAGGAGGCCAGTCCCTGTGCTCCTCAGAGTCCCAGCAGGAGGCCAGTCCCTGTGCTGTAGGAGGTGAAACATATTATCTATTCTCCACAGTTTAAATTCATAAATGAAGTCTGGATCAGGGTCTGGATCAGGGATGAGCACGCTCCGTCATAAACAGAGTTAAGAATAGGACCCAGACTCTTGTGAAACCTTGAATGGAAGAACCGGGCTGGACTGAAGGAGTGGGGGGGCGGGGGGGTCCAGTTAGACTCAGAGACCAGACCAGGACCAGACTAAAGCCAGACCGTGCAGCAGCTGCTGATGACCACAGAAGTCTCTGGTCTCACACACAACATTTATCTATTTGTTTGAAATCTGAGAGTTCCACCAAACTCTAAATACTTTAATTAAAAATAACTTTATTTGGGGACCAAGGGAGAGACCAGAGAGAGACCAGAGAGAGAGACCAGAGAGAGACCAGGGAGAGAGACCAGAGAGAGAGACCAGGGAGAGACCAGAGAGAGACCAGAGAGAGACCAGGGAGAGACCAGAGAGAGACCAGAGAGAGACCAGAGAGAGACCAGAGAGAGACCAGAGAGAGAGACCAGAGAAAGAGACCAGAGAGAGAGACCAGAGAAAGAGAGACAATTTGTTTCAAAGCAGAGTCTAAATCTGCTTATGTTTTAAGCAGTTTGTGACATATTTTGTGATCACTTTGAGTGTTTGATCTTTTTTGGAGAAAGACAGTTTTTAAAGTCGTCTGAAGTCACTTTAGTCGTTTAGGGCTTTACACAAATACATGAGTTTCCCGCAGCACGAGGATGGGTTTGTTACTGTCATGTCTCTCCTTTGCCCTGGTGCAGTCCCACTCGGTCTCGCACCAGCGATCGTTCACCACAACCATAAATCTGTGTTCCCATGGTCCCTGCGGCTCCTTCAGACTGTTACATCATCATTACTCGGCTCATGACTGAACTTTATGGTGTTGAATATTTACTGAAACAGGGTCCAGGGTTTCTATGACTGTTTTAAACCACTATAGGCTTTATACTGAGTAAACGTTTAAAGCTCGGGTATGTAACTTTCTTGTTTAATGAATAATAATAGATTTAGTCTGTCCAAACAGAGAGAGACTTATAGTGAACACAACAGACCAGAACCTGCTCTCTCAGTCTCATTAGAAAATATGTGACACCAGAGTGAGACCAGAGAGAGACCAGAGAAAGACCAGAGTGAGACCAGAGAGAGACCAGAGAAAGACCAGAGTGAGACCAGAGAAAGACCAGAGTGAGACCAGAGAGAGAGAGAGACCAGAGAGAGAGAGACCAGAGAGAGACCTGAGAGAGACCAGTGAGAGACCAGCGAGAGACCAGAGAGAGACCAGAGAGAGACCTGAGAGAGACCAGAGAGAGACCTGAGAGAGACCAGAGAGAGACCTGAGAGAGACCAGAGAGAGACCAGAGAGAGACCAGAGAGAGACCAGAGAGAGACCAGAGAGAGACCAGTGAGAGACCAGAGAGAGACCAGAGAGAGACCAGAGAGATACCAGAGAGAGACCAGAGAGAGACCAGAGAAAGACCAGCAAGAGACCAGAGAGAGAGACCAGAGAGATACCAGAGAGAGACCAGAGAGAGACCAGAGAGAGACCTGAGAGAGACCAGAGAGAGACCAGAGAGAGACCAGAGAGAGACCAGAGAGAGACCAGAGAAAGACCAGCAAGAGACCAGAGAGAGAGACCAGAGAGATACCAGAGAGAGAGACCAGTGAGAGACCAGAGAGAGACCAGAGAGGGACCAGCGAGAGACCAGAGAGAGACCAGAGAGAGACCAGAGAGAGACCAGAGAGAGACCAGAGAGTGACCAGCGAGAGACCAGAGAGAGACCAGAGAGAGACCAGAGAGAGACCAGAGAGAGAGACCAGAGAGACCCAGGACTGACTCAGGACTCAGGCTATGACCCCTATCAGGCCGCGTAGAGCTAGCTGGTTAGCATCTGTGTATCCAGTCCGTTCCCTGCACCTGCCTCGGGGAGATTACCGGTCGAACAGCCCTGATCTCCACAGACAGATTTACTCGTTTGTCGCCTGTATCTCTGCTCCTGCTCCGTCTTAATTACTCTTCAACGTCTCAATGACAAAAAAAACATTGTTTGTGTTGCTTTTATCCGCTCTGCATCTGTCCGTCGTTCATCAGCCCCGCCGACAGCCGTGGTATGTCCGGGGTCCGGGGCACGGAGGAGGCGCGTGGAGCAGCCATTAAAGGTCCGGAGGTGACAAGGCCTTGGCACGCTCTGCCTCAGACCCCGGTGACGGACGGTCCTGACGCACGCCACGGCCTGTGGTGGCAACCCGCGTCGTCAACATACACAGCTGTACACGGATGCAGATCGTAATGGGCAGAGTAAAGTATAAATGAGGGTAAATGTAATGTAAATATAATATAAATATAGTTTAAATATAGTGTAAATATAGATCAGATTCAGTTTATTTGCCATTTGCAGTAAAACCACATTGGAATACATTAGCAAAAGTCTCCAGTGTGCACAGACAAATACAGACATAAAACAACATTAAAAGACAAAAATAAAACAAATAAAACAGTAAACAAATGTCACTGTGAAATGGATCGACTAAAACAGTTTCAAAACAAGTGCAAATCATTAAAGTGCTCTGTTCACACTGATAACAGCCTGTGGATAAAAACTGTTAGCGTAACGAGATGTCCTGCATCTCAGAGAGCGATATCTTCTGCCAGAGGGAAGAAGCTGGAACATGGCTTTCCCAGGGTGGCCAGAAGAGTCATTAACAATCCTAAGAGCTTTGTTTAAAAGTGTGGATTTATAAAGAGCCTCCAGAACAGGAAGCTCACAGCCCACGGTCCTCTTTGCAGAGCGGAGCACCTTGTTTAAAGCTCTCTTTTCTTTATCTGTGATGTTTCCAAACCACACAGACACAGAACCAACAAGTAAACTGTCAATGGTGCAGCCATAAAAGTTAAGCACAATCTTAGAGTTAGTGGTAAATTCTCTAAGTTTACGCAGAAAGTAGAGACGCTGACGAGCTTTCTTAACGACTCGGTCACTGTTTTTAACCCATTTCAGGTTAGACAGAGTTAAACCCAGAAACTTGCTCCTCTACGATCTGCACCTGGGAGTTGTCGATTACGACAGACAAATGAGAACTATTGCGACTGAAGTCGTGACCAGTTCACATGTTTTGGATGCGTTCAACTGGAGGTTGTTAGTTTGACTCCACTGAACCACATTTTGTATCTCTGCTCTATAAGAGGATTCATCAGTGTCACTGATGAGACCGATGATGGTGGTGTCATCAGCATATTTGATGATCAAGTTTGAGTCAGAGGAGGACACACAATCGTGAGTGTACAAAGTAAAAAGCAAAGGACTCAAAATACATCCCTGAGGAGAACCAGTGCTCACAGAAACAACATCAGAAAAACACTCTCTGAGATCTGTCAGTTAAAAAGATAAAAATCCATTTACACATGGCAACACTTAAACCCAGAGACATGAGCTTTTCAATCAGTTTACCTGGGACAAGGCAGTAAGGCGTATAGTGTAAATATAGTGTAAATATAGTGTAAATATAGTGTAAATATAGTGTAAATATAGTGTAAATATAGTGTAAATATAGTGTAAATGTAGTGTAAATATAGTGTAAATGTAGTGTAAATGTAGTGTAAATATAATGTAAATATAGTGTAAATATAGTGTAAATATAGTGTAAATATAGTGTAAATATAATGTAAATATAGTTTAAATACAGGGTAAATATAGTGTAAATATAGTGTAAATATAGTGTAAATATAGTGTAAATATAATGTAAATATAGTTTAGATACAGGGTAAATATAGTGTAAATATAGTGTAAATATCGCTGGTGCTGAGGTCGTGGATCGGTTCATCTGCAGACCGCATCCACTGCTTCCATTTCATTGCGTTCATAAATCTCTCCGTCGCTTTTTGTCTGGAAGATTATTATTCATTTCAAGATTATTCATTTCAATAAAGCAGAGACACACGACACACATGGTGCACACGACACACATGGTGCATTGTTGTTTGTGTTTGTGATGATGACAGTGTTTACAAGAGCGTCGCTGGTTTCATGGTTTGGAATGTCTAATAACTCATTAAGAAGAAAGTACAGTATGTACCTCAGACTGTACGCAGGTGGGTAATGCTAACATGCTAGCTTAAAGGACAAGGTTCTCTTCCAGAGAGAGACCAGAGAGAGACCAGAGAGAGGCCAGAGAGAGAGACCAGAGAGAGACCAGAGAGAGACCAGAGAGAGAGGCCAGAGAGAGACCAGAGAGAGAGACCAGAGAGAGACCATAGAGAGAACAGAGAGAGACCAGAGAGAGAGACCAGAGAGAGAGACCATTGAGAGACCAGAGAGAGGCCAGAGAGAGAGACCAGAGAGAGACCAGAGAGAGACCAGAGAGAGACCAGAGAGAGACCAGAGAGAGAGACCAGAGAGAGAGACCAGAGAGAGACCAGAGAGAGAGCCAGAGAGAGAGACCAGAGAGAGAGACAGAGAGAGAGACCAGAGAGAGACCAGAGAGAGAGACCAGAGAGAGAGACCAGAGAGAGAGACCAGAGAGAGAGACCAGAGAGAGACCAGAGAGAGACCAGAGAGAGACCAGAGAGAGAGACCAGAGAGAGAGACCAGAGAGAGACCAGAGAGAGACCAGAGAGAGACCAGAGAGAGAGAGAGACCAGAGAGAGACCAGAGAGAGACCAGAGAGAGACCAGAGAGAGACCAGAGAGAGAGACCAGAGAGAGACCAGAGAGAGAGACCAGAGAGAGAGACCAGAGAGAGACCAGAGAGAGGACCAGAGAGAGACCAGAGAGAGACCAGAGAGAGAGACCAGAGAGAGAGACCAGAGAGAGACCAGAGAAAGACCAGAGAGAGAGACCAAACCTCTGTTACTGTTTATTCATAGATCTGTGTTTTGCAGCTGGAGCCTCAGACTTGGACTAGGATTATTATTATTATCATGAACGTGTGACATCACAGAGGAGCTGGACTAGGATTATTATTATTATCATGAACGTGTGACATCACAGAGGAGCTGGACTAGGATTATTATTATTATCATGAACGTGTGACATCACAGAGGAGCTGGGGGCGGGTTTAGATCCAATAGAAGCTGCTCCATGCATTTATAAATAACATTTATTTTTAAAGCAAATAAGATTATTCATGATGATATTTTTACGCCTCTAAAATCCAAACCATGAAACGCCATCAGTCACTGCAATGGTTTTGATCCAGCGCTGTCGGAGGGAGAAGGTTGTGGGTTCGATTCTGGTGCAGATCCAAGTCTTTCCTTTCGATCCAACATTATCTCTGTTTATGTGGTTCATCGTCAATTCATTCATCTTCCCTGAGGAGAGAGACCAGGACTGAGGAGAGAAACCAGGACTGAGGAGAGAGACCAGGACTGAGGAGAGAGACCAGGACTGAGGAGAGAGCCCAGGTCTGAGGAGAGAGACCAGGACTGAGGAGAGAGACCAGGTCTGAGGAGAGAGACCTGGACTGAGGAGAGAGACCAGGACTGAGGAGAGAGCCCAGGTCTGAGGAGAGAGCCCAGGACTGAGGAGAGAGCCCAGGACTAAGGAGAGAGACCTGGACTGAGAAGAGAGACCAGGACTGAGGAGAGAGACCAGGACTGAGGAGAGAGACCAGGTCTGAGGAGAGAGACCAAGACTGAGGAGAGAGACCAGGTCTGAGGAGAGAGACCAAGACTGAGGAGAGAGACCAGGACTGAGGAGAGAGACCAGGACTGAGGAGAGAGACCAGGTCTGAGGAGAGAGACCAAGACTGAGGAGAGAGACCAGGTCTGAGGAGAGAGACCTGGACTGAGAAGAGAGACCAGGACTGAGGAGAGAGACCAGGACTGAGGAGAGAGACCAGGTCTGAGGAGAGAGACCAAGACTGAGGAGAGAGACCAGGTCTGAGGAGAGAGACCAAGACTGAGGAGAGAGACCAGGTCTGAGGAGAGAGACCAAGACTGAGGAGAGAGACCAGGTCTGAGGAGAGAGACCAAGACTGAGGAGAGAGACCAGGACTGAGGAGAGAGACCAGGTCTGAGGGGAGAGCCCAGGACTGAGGAGAGAGACCAGGACTGAGGAGAGAGACCAGGACTGAGGAGAGAGACCAAGACTGAGGAGAGAGACCAAGACTGAGGAGAGAGCCCAGGACTGAGGAGAGAGACCAGGTCTGAGGAGAGAGCCCAGGACTGAGGAGAGAGCCCAGGACTGAGGAGAGAGACCAGGACTGAGGAGAGAGACCAGGTCTGAGGAGAGAGCCCAGGACTGAGGAGAGAGACCAGGACTGAGGAGAGAGCCCAGGACTGAGGACAGAGACCAGGACTGAGGAGAGAGACCAGGTCTGAGGGGAGAGCCCAGGACTGAGGAGAGAGACCAGGACTGAGGAGAGAGACCAGGACTGAGGAGAGAGACCAAGACTGAGGAGAGAGACCAAGACTGAGGAGAGAGCCCAGGACTGAGGAGAGAGACCAGGTCTGAGGAGAGAGCCCAGGACTGAGGAGAGAGCCCAGGACTGAGGAGAGAGACCAGGACTGAGGAGAGAGACCAGGTCTGAGGAGAGAGCCCAGGACTGAGGAGAGAGACCAGGACTGAGGAGAGAGCCCAGGACTGAGGACAGAGACCAGGACTGAGGAGAGAGCCCAGGACTGAGGAGAGAGACCAGGTCTGAGGAGAGAGACCAGGACTGAGGAGAGAGACCAGGACTGAGGAGAGAGACCAGGACTGAGGGGAGAGTTTGCATGTTCTCCCCGTGTCTGTGTATGTTTTCTCTGGGTACATTCATAGACACACACACACACACACACACACGCAGACACACACACACAGACACACACAGACACACACACAGACACACACACACGGACACACACACACACACAGACACACAGACACACACACACACATACACACACACACAGGCCTCGCCCTTCTTGCGACCGCCTCCCGGGCGCCAGTCCCACAAGCTTCAGGCCGACGAATTGGCAGCCCAATCTGACCAGGATTACGTATATAAAAGCTCATTTATATAATAAAGTGCGCCCCTAGTGGTCACCTCCGGGACATGCACCCTCTACGTAGAGTAGTATTTTGCCATTACCAACTGTTAGCGATGTGAGTTTTAGCTCTGTAGGTCTGAGCCTGTGGTCAGGAGAGCATCAAACATGGAGAAATTCCCTACTACCTCGTATGAAAACGATAACAAAATTCTAACTTTTTTGCGATGATTGCATAACTTCAATCCGTCCAGATGGAGAAATGACATGTTAGAAGTCTGTGCGATGAAAATCCAGGGACTAGTACGAAGCCAAAAATGTGACACATTGAACTGCCTGTAGGTGGCGCTGTTGCACTCACAGTTGTGTGTTGCATATCGTTGTGTTCAGGGTCATACGCTGTATTTCTGAATTCATTTTTAGCCTCATCGGACAAATATTTGCCCCAAAAAGCTCATTCATTCACTTTCCGGCGCCCCCAGTGGTCAGGTGTAGGACTTACAACTTTTGCGTAATGTAATGTTTTGCTCGTCTCGGTCCAGAGAATACACTCAGCAATTTTCGGGCCGATCCGAGCACTAGTGCCCTATTACTTTCCGACAGGTGGCGCTAAAGAGCTCAAATTGGGCGAATGATTTTAGTGTCATTGCGTTCAGGCCATAACCTAATATTACTGATGTGAGTCTCAGCTCTGTAGGTCTGAGCCTGTGGCCCTCAGGGCTCAGCGAAAATGGCCAAAACGAAGGCCTTATTCGCCATGGCGAGGGACGAAAACGGTGAAGATTTTCTAACTTTTTTTTGATGATTATATAACTTCAATCTGTCCAGATTAGGAAATGACGTGGTAGAACTGTGTGTGATGAAAAACCAGGGACTAGTTCGAAGTTAAAAATGAAAAGTCAAATTAGCGGCGAAACTTTGGCCCCTCATGGCCGACTTCCTGTTGGTCCCAGACATGTGCTTAGACCGGCTTTTATGCTCGTCTCATAGAGATCTATCACTCATCCGAATTTCGTGTACCTACTCCAAAATATACAATCCTGCCTCCAATAGAAATGGCAAATTTTGAATTTTCAAGGGGGCGCTATTGATTCGCCTTTTGTTGGACAATCTCAAAACGTCTGTTTTATCAAATGTTTTGCCGGACCGGTCGTTTTAGACCCCCCATGTGCAGACTTTCGTGCATGCCTTCAGGGTCAAAAATCGAATTGTTTCGGCGGAAAAAGAATAATATGAAACCGGTGAATAACAATAGGCGGGGAGGCAAAAAATAAAATCCCTCAGTTCTGTTTTAACCTGGATCTAAACACTGTCAGAGAAGACGTCTGTCTCACATTTTCAGGAAGACTGTTCCATATTTTAGCATGAATCTGAAACACTGCCTCCTCATGTTTAGTCCTGACTCTGGGACCAGCAGGAGGCCAGTCCCTGTGCTCCTCAGAGTCCCAGCAGGAGGCCAGTCCCTGTGCTCCTCAGAGTCCCAGCAGGAGGCCAGTCCCTGTGCTCCTCAGAGTCCCAGCAGGAGGCCAGTCCCTGTGCTCCTCAGAGTCCCAGCAGGAGTCCAGTCCCTGTGCTCCTCAGAGTCCCAGCAGGAGGCCAGTCCCTGTGCTCCTCAGAGTCCCAGCAGGAGGCCAATCCCTGTGCTCCTCAGAGTCCCAGCAGGAGGCCAGTCCCTGTGCTCCTCAGAGTCCCAGCAGGAGGCCAGTCCCTGTGCTCCTCAGAGTCCCAGCAGGAGGCCAATCCCTGTGCTCCTCAGAGTCCCAGCAGGAGGCCAGTCCCTGTGCTCCTCAGAGTCCCAGCAGGAGGCCAGTCCCTGTGCTCCTCAGAGTCCCAGCCAGGAGGCCAGTCCCTGTGCTCCTCAGAGTCCCAGCAGGAGGCCAGTCCCTGTGCTCCTCAGAGTCCCAGCAGGAGGCCAATCCCTGTGCTCCTCAGAGTCCCAGCAGGAGGCCAATCCCTGTGCTCCTCAGAGTCCCAGCAGGAGGCCAATCCCTGTGCTCCTCAGAGTCCCAGCAGAAGGCCAGTCCCTGTGCTCCTCACAGTCCCAGCAGGAGCCACTTTAGGACCATGTAGTAAAGACAGGATGGTTGCAGACGACAGAAGACCCCATACAAAAGCATTGGATAATTCTCTTTCCGGGTACACCCCCACTGTCAGCACACGTATTATGGACCATATGGAGCCAGGACCCGCCCCCCTGGTACAGACACAGGTATAGACACACAGGTACAGGCACAGGTGCAGACACAGGTACAGACACAGGTACAGACACAGGTACAGACACAGGTACAGACACAGGTACAGACACTGATACAGACACAGGTACAGACACAGGTACAGACACAGGTACAGACACAGGTACAGACACTGGTACAGACACTGATATAGACACTGGTACAGACACAGGTACAGACACTGATACAGACACAGGTACAGACACAGGTACAGACACTGATACGGACACAGGTACAGACACAGTAAGTAAGTAAGTAAGTAAGTAATCTTTATTTATATACCGCCTTTCACAGACCAGAGTCACAAAGCGGTTTACAATTGTTTTTTTTTTTTTGAGGACAAAGGTACAGACACTGATACAGACACTGATACAGACACTGGTACAGACACTGGTACAGACACAGGTACAGACACTGGTACAGACACAGGTAAAGACACTGGTACAGACACAGGTACAGACACAGGTAAAGACACTGGTACAGACACAGGTACAGACACAGGTACAGACACAGGTACAGACACAGGTACAGACACTGGTACAGACACAGGTAAAGACACTGGTACAGACACAGGTACAGACACAGGTACAGACACAGGTACAGACACTGATACAGACACTGGTACAGACACTGGTACAGACACAGGTAAAGACACTGGTACAGACACTGGTAAAGACACTGGTACAGACACAGGTACAGACACAGGTAAAGACACTGGTACAGACACTGGTACAGACACAGGTACAGACACAGGTACAGACACTGGTACAGACACAGGTAAAGACACTGGTACAGACACAGGTACAGACACTGGTACAGACACAGGTACAGACACAGGTACAGACACTGGTACAGACACAGGTACAGACACAGGTACAGACACAGGTACAGACACAGGTACAGACACTGGTACAGACACAGGTAAAGACACTGGTACAGACACAGGTACAGACACAGGTACAGACACAGGTACAGACACAGGTACAGACACTGGTACAGACACAGGTAAAGACACTGGTACAGACACAGGTACAGACACTGGTACAGACACAGGTACAGACACAGGTAAAGACACTGGTACAGACACAGGTACAGACACAGGTACAGACACAGGTAAAGACACTGGTACAGACACAGGTACAGACACAGGTAAAGACACTGGTACAGACACAGGTACAGACACAGGTACAGACACAGGTACAGACACTGGTACAGACACAGGTACAGACACAGGTACAGACACAGGTACAGACACAGGTACAGACACTGGTACAGATACAGGTAAAGACACTGGTACAGACACAGGTACAGACACAGGTACAGACACAGGTACAGACACTGATACAGACACTGGTACAGACACTGGTACAGACACAGGTAAAGACACTGGTACAGACACTGGTAAAGACACTGGTACAGACACAGGTACAGACACAGGTAAAGACACTGGTACAGACACTGGTACAGACACAGGTACAGACACAGGTACAGACACTGGTACAGACACAGGTAAAGACACTGGTACAGACACAGGTACAGACACTGGTACAGACACAGGTACAGACACAGGTAAAGACACTGGTACAGACACAGGTACAGACACAGGTACAGACACAGGTACAGACACAGGTACAGACACTGGTACAGACACAGGTAAAGACACTGGTACAGACACAGGTACAGACACTGGTACAGACACAGGTACAGACACAGGTAAAGACACTGGTACAGACACAGGTACAGACACAGGTACAGACACAGGTACAGACACAGGTACAGACACTGGTACAGACACAGGTAAAGACACTGGTACAGACACAGGTACAGACACAGGTACAGACACAGGTACAGACACAGGTACAGACACTGGTACAGACACAGGTAAAGACACTGGTACAGACACAGGTACAGACACTGGTACAGACACAGGTACAGACACAGGTACAGACACTGGTACAGACACAGGTAAAGACACTGGTACAGACACAGGTACAGACACTGGTACAGACACAGGTACAGACACAGGTAAAGACACTGGTACAGACACAGGTACAGACACAGGTACAGACACAGGTAAAGACACTGGTACAGACACAGGTACAGACACAGGTAAAGACACTGGTACAGACACAGGTACAGACACAGGTACAGACACTGGTACAGACACAGGTACAGACACAGGTACAGACACAGGTAAAGACACTGGTACAGACACAGGTACAGACACTGGTACAGACACAGGTACAGACACAGGTAAAGACACTGGTACAGACACAGGTACAGACACAGGTACAGACACTGGTACAGACACAGGTACAGACACAGGTACAGACACAGGTACAGACACAGGTACAGACTGAGCATTATCTAATCCATGAGATGAACAGCATTGACGTTCTGGCTTCAGTCCAAAGTAGATTCTGGAAAACACAAGAAACACATTTATTATTTCTGCTTTCATTACTTTAGAATACATTATTGATCTGAAGTTGATGCAGACGTCAACAAACTGCAGCTAAAACAAAGACTCGAAATATTGACATTTCTCAGGTTCTAAATAAACGCAGATGAAGTGGACTGGTCGATGGTTCAGGTTCAGGTTGGACTGAGCCACAGGTGTCATAGGTTCTAACCCAGAACAGAGAGTCCAGAGAAACTCTGAGCGGGTCCCACAGATGAATGTTTATTTGGATTAATCTTCCTCTGTACATGTCGATGTGAGGACACAGCCTCGAGGTGTCAGCGGGGGCTTCAGGCGAAGTGGGGTTAAGAGTGTTGCCCAAGGACACATCAACAGCAGTGAGAGCAGGTGGAGAGGGTCTCGTGGGGGATCAAACCCACAACCTTCAGGGTCAAAGGCCAAGGCTCTACTTTATATAAACACATTTCAAAAGGAGTCAGTAAAAGTCAAACTCTAACACTTTTTACATTTTCTTTCTTTTATAGAATTTCAAATGATCAGAAGTTAAATAAACATCATATTTTTCTCTTGATTATAATCAACACTCATTAACATAAACATTCATTTTATACACATTAAAGACCAGTCTTTTTGTCATCACCGTTTCTACTTAAACGTTTGGTTGGAATTGAAATCTGCAGCCGCTCTCTCTGGACCCACTGACACCTCAGATCCAGGACTTCTTCAGTGGTTTTCGCAGCGACACAGTTTAGACTTTGGATAATACAGAAGTGTTAAACCCTTTTGGCCAAATTTAAAGTTATAAATATATACAGTGGGGCAAAAAAGTATTTAGTCAGCACCAATTGAGTAAGTTCTTCCATTTAAAAGAACGGGGGAGCCCTGTAATTTCCATCATAGTTAAAATGTTGATGGTATTTTGGCCCATTCTTCCTGGAGATCTGCTCTAGAGCAGTGATGTTTTGGGGCTGTCGCTGGCCCACAGCTGATGTCTTCACACCAAGCTGCTTAGCTGTTGCAGAGTCAGTCTTCCCAGCCTGGTGCAGGTCTACACTGTTGTTTTTGATGTCTTTTAACAGTCTTAGTGTTGCTTGGAGTGTGAGTGTTGGAGGCTGTGGACAGCTGTCTTTCAGACTGAGTTCAGACAATTTTAAGGTTTTTGTTTTGTTATGATTGAACCTCATTCTTCGGGTTTAAAGCCGTGGCTTTAAATTCTTGAGTAACTTTATGGACAAATGGAGGCAGCTTCTCTCACGCAACTATCAACAATGTGTCATGTGTCACTTATAATATTAGACTTTTAACACACATGTATACACACAAGTATACGCACATGTATACACACATGTATACACATGTATACACACATTTATACACACATGTATACACACGTGTATCATGTATACAAATGTATACATACATGTATACACACATGTATACACACATGTTTACACATGTATACACACATATATACACATATGTATACACACATGTATACACATGTATACACACATGTCTACACATTTATACACACATGTATACACACGTGTATCATGTATACAAATGTATACATACATGTATACACACATGTATACACACATGTATACACATATGTATACACACATGTATACACATGTATACACACATGTATACACACATGTATACACACATGTGTACATACATGTATACACACATGTGTACACACATGTATACACACATGTATACACATGTATACACACATGTATACACATGTATACACACATGTATACACATGTATACACACATGTATACACACATGTATACACACATGTATACACACATGTATACACACATGTATACACACATGTGTACATACATGTATACACACATGTGTACACACATGTATACACACATGTATACACATGTATACACACATGTAAACACACATGTATACACACATGTATACACACATGTATACACACATGTAAACACACATGTATACACATGTATACACACATGTATACACACATGTATACACACATGTATACACACATGTGTATACACATGTATACACACATGTAAACACACATGTATACACACATGTATACACATGTATACACACATGTATACACACATGTATACACACATGTATGCAAACATGTATACACACATGTATACACATGTAAACACACATGTATACACACATGTATACACACATGTATACACATATGTATACACACATGTATACACATGTATACACACATGTATACACATGTATACACACATGTAAACACACATGTATACACACATGTATACACATGTATACACACATGTATACACACATGTATACAAACATGTATACACTGTAAACATGATGAAACATGAGGTCATAATGAATCAGTGTTTTTATCTTAATCTGACACATTTTGACTTAAACCAGATTCTCCAACGGGACAAATACATTTAGTCTGATTAAAGAACATTTGCTTTATTTCCTCATTCCAAAGGAAACATTTCTGTATCTTTTAAAAACTATATTATTTTTGGAGACGGCCTCAATCTCCTGTCATAGTTTTACTTGATGTGTGTCGTCTGCACCTGCCATTTTTATATAATTATTATATAAAAGAACGGGGGAGCCCTGTAATTTCCATCATAGTTAAAATGTTGATGGTATTTTGGCCCATTCTTCCTGGAGATCTGCTCTAGAGCAGTGATGTTTTGGGGCTGTCGCTGGCCCACAGCTGATGTCTTCACACCAAGCTGCTTAGCTGTTGCAGAGTCAGTCTTCCCAGCCTGGTGCAGGTCTACACTGTTGTTTTTGATGTCTTTTAACAGTCTTAGTGTTGCTTGGAGTGTGAGTGTTGGAGGCTGTGGACAGCTGTCTTTCAGACTGAGTTCAGACAATTTTAAGGTTTTTGTTTTGTTATGATTGAACCTCATTCTTCGGGTTTAAAGCCGTGGCTTTAAATTCTTGAGTAACTTTATGGACAAATGGAGGCAGCTTCTCTCACGCAACTATCAACAATGTGTCATGTGTCACTTATAATATTAGACTTTTAACACACATGTATACACACAAGTATACGCACATGTATACACACATGTATACACATGTATACACACATTTATACACACATGTATACACACGTGTATCATGTATACAAATGTATACATACATGTATACACACATGTATACACACATGTATACACATGTATACACACATATATACACATATGTATACACACATGTATACACATGTATACACACATGTCTACACATTTATACACACATGTATACACACGTGTATCATGTATACAAATGTATACATACATGTATACACACATGTATACACACATGTATACACATATGTATACACACATGTATACACATGTATACACACATGTATACACACATGTATACACATGTATACACACATGTATACACACATGTATACACACATGTATACACACATGTATACACACATGTGTACATACATGTATACACACATGTGTACACACATGTATACACACATGTATACACATGTATACACACATGTAAACACACATGTAACACACATGTATACACACATGTATACACACATGTAAACACACATGTAAAACACATGTATACACATGTATACACACATGTATACACACATGTATACACACATGTATACACACATGTGTATACACATGTATACACACATGTAAACACACATGTATACACACATGTATACACATGTATACACACATGTATACACACATGTATACACACATGTATGCAAACATGTATACACACATGTATACACATGTAAACACACATGTATACACACATGTATACACACATGTATACACACATGTATACACACATGTATACACATGTATACACACATGTATACACATGTATACACACATGTATACACACATGTATACACACATGTATACACACATGTATACACATGTATACACACATGTAAACACACATGTATACACACATGTATACACACATGTATACAAACATGTATACACTGTAAACATGATGAAACATGAGGTCATAATGAATCAGTGTTTTTATCTTAATCTGACACATTTTGACTTAAACCAGATTCTCCAACGGGACAAATACATTTAGTCTGATTAAAGAACATTTGCTTTATTTCCTCATTCCAAAGGAAACATTTCTGTATCTTTTAAAAACTATATTATTTTTGGAGACGGCCTCAATCTCCTGTCATAGTTTTACTTGATGTGTGTCGTCTGCACCTGCCATTTTTATATAATTGTGTGACTTATTTTTCATCTCTTTCTGTGGAGTGTGAGATCTAGGAACATGGACTTTATAACAATTTTATAACTACTTTATAACTACTTTTCTAGTTATACTGCTTCTAAAATGAAAGTTAAAATCATTTTGATCCCAGGCCTATTTTAAGTCGGCCGTCTGCCTCCATCTCTGATCCAAGTGTTAATCTTAAGTAAATAAAACGTCAGAGTTTGGAGATTCAAAAGGATCGAGTTGTGGAGTATTTTTAAAAGAGACGCAGCATCAGCGAAAGTCGAACTGCTCTGATTCATCCAGCCTCCCATGGTCCTCTCATGGTTCTCTCCTGGTCCTCTCATGGTCCTCTCATGGTCCTGTCACGGTCCTCTCATGGTCCTCTCATGATCCTCCCATGGTCCTGTCATGGTCCTCTCACGGTCCTCTCATGGTCCTCTCATGGTCCTCTCCTGGTCCTCTCATGGTCCTCTCATGGTCCTCTCATGGTCCTCTCACAGTCCTGTCATGGTCCTCTCACGGTCCTCTCATGGTCCTCTTGTGGTCCTCTCATGGTCCTCTCATGGTCCTCTCATGTTCCTCTCATGGTCCCGTCATGGTCCTCTCATTGTCCTCTCATGGTCCTCTTATGGTCCTCTCACGGTCCTGTCATGGTCCTCTCATGGTCCTCTCATGGTCCTGTCATGGTCCTCCCATGGTCCTGTCATGGTCCTCTCATGGTCCTCTCATGTTCCTCTCATGGTCCCGTCATGGTCCTCTCATTGTCCTCTCATGGTCCTCTTATGGTCCTCTCACGGTCCTGTCATGGTCCTCTCATGGTCCTCTCATGGTCCTGTCATGGTCCTCCCATGGTCCTGTCATGGTCCTCTCATGGTCCTCTCATGTTCCTCTCATGGTCCTGTCATGGTCCTCTCATGGTCCTGTCATGGTCCTCCCATGGTCCTGTCATGGTCCTCTCATGGTCCTCTCATGGTCCTCTCATGGTCCTGTCATGGTCCTCTCACGGTCCTGTCATGGTCACACCTACACACACACACATGTATTTTCTGACTTTAATCTTACTCTAATCTCAGACATATTTCTCTCAGTCTTAGCGTGAGCCGCGACCCCAACACTGAAAACACAAAGGGTTTGAAGCTCAGAGAAAGTGGGAGGAGCCTCTTCAGGACCATGTGGAACCATCTGCTTCACTTTCCTTTCCTCAGATCCTCGGCTCTGAGTGGTTCTGCTCCAGTCCCTTCTCTGTGAGTGAAAGTAGGTCAGTGAGCGCGGCCCAAAGAGCTGAGGCAGCGTTTCAGCGAGTTAAGGAGGATGAGAACATATGAAGGTTCACAGCAGGTCTCTCCCACACCTGAGCTCTGCGGGACTCGACCTCATTCTCTCCCTGAAAACACAATCTGGATCTTTGCTCTCGAGTCGTTCTCTGCGACGCCAGGAAATGGGATTTGATCCTGGTCGTTATGGAAACATGTTAGAGTCTGTAAGTGAGTTCAAGTTCCGACAAGACTTATTTGTAGAGACAGGGTTTCTCACCTCACTGTACAGACAGGGTTTCTCTCCTCACTTCACAGACAGGGTTTCTCTCCTCACTTCACAGACAGGGTTTCTCTCCTCACTTCACAGAGAGGGTCTCTCTCCTCACTTCACAGACAGGGTCTCTCTCCTCACTTCACAGACAGGGTTTCTCTCCTCACTTCACAGACAGGGTTTCTTTCCTCACTTCACAGACAGGGTTTCTCACCTCACTTCACAGACAGGGTTTCTCACCTCACTTCACAGACAGGGTTTCTCTCCTCACTTCACAGACAGGGTTTCTCTCCTCACTTCACAGACAGGGTTTCTCTCCTCACTTCACAGACAGGGTTTCTCTCCTCACTTCACAGACAGGGTTTCTCTCCTCACTGTACAGACAGGGTTTCTCTCCTCACTTCACAGACAGGGTTTCTCTCCTCACTTCACAGACAGGGTTTCTCACCTCACTTCACAGACAGGGTCTCTCTCCTCACTTCACAGACAGGGTTTCTCTCCTCACTTCACAGACAGGGTTTCTCTCCTCACTGTACAGACAGGGTTTCTCACCTCACTTCACAGACAGGGTTTCTCTCCTCACTTCACAGACAGGGTTTCTCTCCTCACTTCACAGACAGGGTTTCTCTCCTCACTGTACAGACAGGGTTTCTCTCCTCACTTCACAGACATGGTTTCTCTCCTCACTTCACAGACAGGGTTTCTCTCCTCACTTCACAGACAGGGTTTCTCTCCTCACTTCACAGACAGGGTTTCTCTCCTCACTTCACAGACAGGGTTTCTCTCCTCACTTCACAGACAGGGTTTCTCTCCTCACTTCACAGACAGGGTTGCTCTCCTCACTTCACAGACAGGGTTTCTCTCCTCACTGTACAGACAGGGTTTCTCTCCTCACTTCACAGACAGGGTTTCTCTCCTCACTGTACAGACAGGGTTTCTCTCCTCACTTCACAGACAGGGTTTCTCTCCTCACTTCACAGAGAGGGTTTCGCTCCTCACTTCACAGACAGGGTTTCTCTCCTCACTTCACAGAGAGGGTCTCTCTCCTCACTTCACAGACAGGGTCTCTCTCCTCACTTCACAGACAGGGTTTCTCTCCTCACTTCACAGACAGGGTTTCTTTCCTCACTTCACAGACAGGGTTTCTCACCTCACTTCACAGACAGGGTTTCTCTCCTCACTTCACAGACAGGGTTTCTCTCCTCACTTCACAGACAGGGTTTCTCTCCTCACTTCACAGACAGGGTTTCTCTCCTCACTTCACAGACAGGGTTTCTCTCCTCACTTCACAGACAGGGTTTCTCACCTCACTTCACAGACAGGGTCTCTCTCCTCACTTCACAGACAGGGTTTCTCTCCTCACTTCACAGACAGGGTTTCTCTCCTCACTTCACAGACAGGGTTTCTCTCCTCACTGTACAGACAGGGTTTCTCACCTCACTTCACAGACAGGGTTTCTCTCCTCACTTCACAGACAGGGTTTCTCTCCTCACTGTACAGACAAGGTTTCTCTCCTCACTTCACAGACATGGTTTCTCTCCTCACTTCACAGACAGGGTTTCTCTCCTCACTTCACAGACAGGGTTTCTCTCCTCACTTCACAGACAGGGTTTCTATCCTCACTTCACAGACATGGTTTCTCTCCTCACTTCACAGACAGGGTTTCTCTCCTCACTTCACAGACAGGGTTTCTCTCCTCACTTCACAGACAGGGTTTCTCTCCTCACTTCACAGACAGGGTTTCTCTCCTCACTTCACAGACAGGGTTTCTCTCCTCACTGTACAGACAGGGTTGCTCTCCTCACTTCACAGACAGGGTTTCTCTCCTCACTGTACAGACAGGGTTTCTCTCCTCACTTCACAGACAGGGTTTCTCTCCTCACTGTACAGACAGGGTTTCTCACCTCACTTTACAGACAGGGTTTCTCTCCTCACTTCACAGACAGGGTTTCTCTCCTCACTTCACAGACAGGGTTTCTCACCTCACTTTACAGACAGGGTTTCTCTCCTCACTTCACAGACAGGGTTTCTCTCCTCACTTCACAGACAGGGTTTCTCACCTCACTTCACAGACAGGGTCTCTCTCCTCACTTCACAGACAGGGTTTCTCTCCTCACTTCACAGACAGGGTTTCTCTCCTCACTTCACAGACAGGGTTTCTCACCTCACTTCACAGACAGGGTTTCTCACCTCACTTCACAGACAGGGTTTCTCACCTCACTTCACAGACAGGGTTTCTCACCTCACTTCACAGACAGGGTTTCTCACCTCACTTCACAGACAGGGTTTCTCACCTCACTGTACAGACAGGGTTTCTCACCTCACTTTACAGACAGGGTTTCTCTCCTCACTTCACAGACAGGGTTTCTCTCCTCACTTCAAACATACAGTCTGCTGTAAGCTTTAAATAAAATCAATGAAATAATGTTAAAAAAAACAATAAAAATAAAGCAATTATGTTTTGCATAAACATAAATAAACATGACACAATAAAAATCTGTACGTTTGAAGTTCTTTGTGATCCTGGTCTGTAAAAGGTGGACCACAGGGACTGGCCTCCTGCTGGGACTCTGAGGAGCACAGGGACTGGCCTCCTGCTGGGACTCTGAGGAGCACAGGGACTGGCCTCCTGCTGGGACTCTGAGGAGCACAGGGACTGGCCTCCTGCTGGGACTCTGAGGAGCACAGGGACTGGCCTCCTGCTGGGACTCTGAGGAGCACAGGGACTGGCCTCCTGCTGGGACTCTGAGGAGCACAGGGACTGGCCTCCTGCTGGGACTCTGAGGAGCACAGGGACTGGCCTCCTGCTGGGACTCTGAGGAGCACAGGGACTGGCCTCCTGGTGGGACTCTGAGGAGCACAGGGACTGGCCTCCTGCTGTGACTCTGAGGAGCACAGGGACTGGCCTCCTGCTGGGACTCTGAGGAGCACAGGGACTGGCCTCCTGCTGGGACTCTGAGGAGCACAGGGACTGGCCTCCTGCTGGGACTCTGAGGAGCACAGGGACTGGCCTCCTGCTGGGACTCTGAGGAGCACAGGGACTGGACTCCTGCTGGGACTCTGAGGAGCACAGGGACTGGCCTCCTGCTGGGACTCTGAGGAGCACAGGGACTGGCCTCCTGCTGGGACTCTGAGGAGCACAGGGACTGGCCTCCTGCTGGGACTCTGAGGAGCACAGGGACTGGACTCCTGCTGGGACTCTGAGGAGCACAGGGACTGGCCTCCTGCTGGGACTCTGAGGAGCACAGGGACTGGCCTCCTGCTGGGACTCTGAGGAGCACAGGGACATGCTGTACCTTTATCCATGAGTTTTCACATTATATTTCCAAAGTAAATAATCTCGTTTTCATAATAATGGTTTTTGAAGAAACTGACAAATCCCGTCGTTGGCTCCGCTCTCCCTGAAGCTAATTATGAGTTTAACAGAATACAGGACGTCACCTTTAATTAATTAGCTCCGACAGTGAATCTGTTGGATCTAAACGAGCCCGAGTCGTTCAGAGCTGATGTGAGATTACAGGCACTTACACACACTTTGGTCTGAGTACTGCTGATCTACACAGACACAGATACACAATCTACACAACCATCTACACAACCATCTACACAACCATCTACACAGTCACACTGTTTTAATGACACTAAATCAGAATGCTTATAATAATAATAATACATCAGTTATTTACACAGCTGCCCTGGGGCACACTGACAGAAGCGAGGCAACCAGTCTGTGCCATCGGCCCCTCCCACCACCACCAACCACTCACACACACACCAGACTCATTCTAATGTGGGGGAAGTGTCTTGCCTAAGGACACAACCACAGTTTGACACTTATTCCAGAGTATTCCCGAGTATTCATGAGTATTCCAGTATTCCAAAGTATTCCAAAGTATTCCAGTGTTCCAGAGTATTGCAAAGTATTCCAGAGTATTCCAAAGTATTCCAGTGTTCCAGAGTATTCCAAAGTATTCCAGAGTATTTCAGAGTATTCCAAAGTATTCCTGAGTATTCCCGAGTATTCCCGAGTATTCCAGAGTATTCCAGAGTATTCCAAAGTATTCCAGAGTATTCCAAAGTATTCCAAAGTATTCCAAAGTATTCTAGAGTATTCCAGAGTATTTCCGAGTATTCCAGAGTATTCCAGAGTATTCCAGAGTATTCCAGAGTATTTCCGAGTAGATAGATAGAAAGATACTTTCTTGATCCCTGTAGGAGAAATGCAGGTGTCCAGCAGCAGAAGACTAATCCATGTTTGTTGTACAGTCTGACAGCTGAAGGAACAAAGGATCTTTTGAAACGTTCCGTTCGGCAGCGTAGTGGGAGGAGCCGGTTGCTACGGTTACTCCTCTGAGCAGCCACAGTGTAATGCAGATGGTCTCTGGAGTTACCCAGGATGCCTGCATTAGAGTATTCCAGAGTAATCCAGAGTATTCCAGAGTCAGACTGGGTCAGACTCAAACCGGGTCAGACCGGGTCAGAGTCAGACCGAGTCAGAGTGGGTCAGAGTCAGACCGAGTCAGACTGGGTCAGAGTCAGACCGGGTCAGACCGGGTCAGAGTCAGACTGGGTCAGAGTCAGACCGGGTCAAACCGGGTCAGATGTCATTCTAATGAAGTTATGTGAAAACTGCTGATGGGAATGTCGAGGGGAAGAGAGACATTACTGCACGAACTTTGAGATCAAAGGAGATTTGGTGACTTTAGATGAAAGGAGGGTTTGGATTCATGGGCAGAAGATGAGACTGATTATAGTGATTATAGTAAACAAACATGTTTATGGCTCTGTCACTCTCTGTTTGATTCTCTGATCTGTGTTGGACCCACAGGACACTACGATCAAAGCGTTAAAGTTAGGTGCCCCAGCTTTAAGCACAGATCCTGCCAGACCTCTGAAGCTAAGCAGGGCAGGGCTTGGGTAGTGCTGTGATGGGAGACCTGTGGGAACAACAGGTGCCACAGTGGGGCGGCTGTGGCTGTAAAGTGCCAAACTGTGGTTGTGTCCTTAGGCAAGACACTTCCCCCACATTAGAATGAGTCAGGTGTGTGTGTGAGTGGTTGGTGGTGGTGGGAGGGGCTTCTGTCAGTGTGCCCCAGGGCAGCTGTGGCTACAGTAGTTTATCACCTTACATAGAACTACAGCACATGTATTTGAACTAAGCTTTACATATGAATTTACTTCTATACACCCTTTATATTTATATAAAGAGAATATTGTTTCAGTTCAAACATCTTTTTCCTCTGGTCCGTATCTGGGCCTGTGTGTTTTCTGTAATGTTTTTGAAAAATCTAAAAAGAGAAATCCAAGAGAAATCACTATTATCATCTCAAATGTATGAACAGAACGGTGCAGATTCTTCCCAAAGTCGTCGCTATCAGCCTCAGCAGTTGTTCCCAGACCTTGAGACGAGGACAGAAATAGCTGTAATAATATTCAATAAGTCATGTGCCGAAGCTGTGAGCAGAATTATTTAACGTTATCTGTTCAGGGAAGTGTCTTAACATGGCGGCGTCTGCTCCGTGCTGTTTGTCCTCTCGCCGCTGTGTCTCGGCCGTCTGTGGAGACAAGTGCTTCCTCAGTGCATTCTACATCACAATACGCCTTTGCTCTTCCTATTTCGGGAAATTCAAATGAGATTATCGTACCTCGTGTTGGCTTCGCTCAGAGCCGGCGACATGTAAAATGCTCCTTGAACTGCCTTAAATATTCTCCCTGTGTGGGATTTTTGATGTTGGATTTGCATTTTCCCTGTTCCCTGTTCCCCATCCACGCTCGGTTTGCATAAAGTCTTCCACCTGAGAATGAGCAGACACGGGATTTGGAAAGACACAATATTAGCAATAGCAACGCTTTGGCATCAATATGGGTCTACTACAGCCTCAGTCCTGGGTCTACAGCCTCAGTCCTGGGTCTACAGCCTCAGTCCGGGGTCTACAGCCTCAGTCCTGGGTCTACAGCCTCAGTCCTGGGTCTACAGCCTCAGTCCTGGTCTACAGCCTCAGTCCTGGGTCTACAGCCTCAGTCCTGGATCTACAGCCTCAGTCCTGGGTCTACAGCCTCAGTCCTGGGTCTAGAGCCTCAGTCCTGGGTCTACAGCCTCAGTCCTGGGTCTACAGCCTCAGTCCTGGTCTACAGCCTCAGTCCTGGGTCTACAGCCTCAGTCCTGGGTCTACAGCCTCAGTCCTGGGTCTACAGCCTCAGTCCTGGTCTACAGCCTCAGTCCTGGGTCTACAGCCTCAGTCCTGGGTCTACAGCCTCAGTCCTGGGTCTACAGCCTCAGTCCTGGGTCTACAGCCTCAGTCCTGGGTCTACAGCCTCAGTCCTGGGTCTACAGCCTCAGTCCTGGGTCTACAGCAGTTCCTCTGATGCAGGAGTCTGTTACAGTTAGAGTCTAACAAGACTGTGAGGATCCACATGTACGGACATGGTCTGTATATATATATATATAAAATAAAAAATAAATCTTACCTTTGGCCCTCCGCGGGCGGTTATCCCTCTCTAAGCTCGGGTCCTCTACCAGAGGCCTGGGCCATTATATATATATGTAAATATGTATATATATATATATATATATACAGTGTATACATATAAATACTTATATCATCCAGTGTTTGTGTATTTGCTGTTTCCTTTAAGTGAAAGAAGCAGAGCTGCAGCAGAACATTTGATCGCGGCTCATTTGAATAATGTTTATAATTAGCCTGATTAAAGCAGTGACTACAGCTGCAGAGGGTCTGAGGAAACCCTGATGAAACCTGCTCCAGACCTGCTCCAGACCCACACCAGACCCACACCAGACCCACACCAGACCCACACCAGACCCACACCAGACCTGGTCCAGACCCACACCAGACCTGGTCCAGACCCACACCAGACCCACACCAGACCTGCTCCAGACCCACACCAGACCTGGTCCAGACCCACACCAGACCTGGTCCAGACCCACACCAGACCTGGTCCAGACCCACACCAGACCTGCTCCAGACCCACACCAGACCCACACCAGACCCACACCAGACCCACACCAGACCCACACCAGACCTGGTCCAGACCCACACCAGACCTGGTCCAGACCCACACCAGACCTGCTCCAGACCCACACCAGACCCACACCAGACCCACACCAGACCCACACCAGACCCACACCAGACCTGCTCCAGACCCACACCAGACCCACACCAGACCCACACCAGACCCACACCAGACCTGGTCCAGACCCACACAGACCCACACCAGACCCACACCAGACCCACTCCAGACCCACACCAGACCCACACCAGACCCACACCAGACCTGCTCCAGACCCACACCAGACCCACACCAGACCTGCTCCAGACCCACACCAGACCCACACCAGACCCACACCAGACCTGGTCCAGACCCACACCAGACCCACACCAGACCCACACCAGACCCACACCAGACCTGGTCCAGACCTGCTCCAGACCCACACCAGACCCACACCAGACCTGCTCCAGACCTGCTCCAGACCCACACCAGACCCACACCAGACCCACACCAGACCCACACCAGACCTGGTCCAGACCCACACCAGACCCACACAGACCAACTTTAAACTCTGCACATAGAGCTCTCCTGGTCCTGTCCTGGTCCTGTCCTGGTCCTGTCCTGGTCCTGTCCTGGTCCTGTCCTGGTCCTGTCCTGGTCCTGTCCTGGTCCTGTCCTGGTCCTGTCCTGGTCCTGTCCTGGTCCTGTCCTGGTCCTGTCCTGGTCCTGTCCTGGTCCTGTCCTGGTCCTGTCCTGGTCCATAGTCCGTGACTGTGTGTGGTACAGAACCTGACCTCTGTGCTCCGGGGATAATAATAACTTTGTTTCTGTTGGTGGAAAGAAAGCAGAGATGTGACGCTCAGATATTGTTTTTGTTGAACTTTGCCAAACATTTGTCTAATACTAACATGGTGCGAGCCTATTTTAAGCGGTGTTAGCATGCCTCCGTGGCTAATTGCTGTATTGAGTATATAGCAACTATGGCTAACAGCACATCATGGAAAGACTGGGTATAGATGGACAATGCTAACCGGCTAACTATATAAATATAAATAAAGCTTACTTACTTACTTACTTACTCAATGAAGCCCCACAGGGAAGTGCTCCTGGATGAAGATGTTCTCCTCCTCACTCTGGCTCCTGTTGATTTACACAGAAAAGTAAATGTCTCTGGATTAGAAACCATTTTGAACGTGAGAATCCGTGGTGTATCTCTGTGATCCTGGTGTTTATTTTTGGATAATCTATTTGTAAATCTAGATATGAGCCATAAGGTTTGACCAATCAGATGCCATCATTATTGGGGGGAACTACAGCTTGCCCTAGCAACCACGTTAGCAACAGGTCTGCCTCTGTTCCCTACGATAAGAGAGAAATCCTTTACTCGTCCCATAGTGGAAATGTCTTTGTTGCAGCGCACAGACAGGACCGTAGTGAGAGACACAGGAACAACTGGAGAGAGTGAACCAGTTTCTAGCTGAACGGCTCGGGGATTCCAGAGGTCTCCCATCAATGCACTAACCAGACCCCTTCCTACTTAGCTCCAGAGGTTTGGCAGGACCTGGCTTTGACCTGCAGATGGTGCTTATACCACTGGAGCTTCAGGTATTTTTCATTATCAAGCTAAAAAACCTCAAATGGAACTTTGCCGCGCAGCAGTTGTCTGGAAGCGTGTCCCAGACTTGTTGATGTGCCCCCAGCAGATTAGACAATCACACAGTTCAAATCAAACTGTGAATTTCAAGTTTTATTCAACTGTTTAAGCCTTTATTAAAGAACAAATAATTCAAACGATTGGTCCCTGATGTAAGACGAGTGGTGAACTAAGACTGTTTTTTAAGAATTCTTCAGAATTTAATTGATTTGACTGGGAGCCGTCAAAATGACTGCTTTGGGAGTTACAGTAGTTCCAGAAGTTTCATCAAGTCCCTGTGCTCCTCAGAGTCCCAGCAGGAGGCCAGTCCCTGTGCTCCTCAGAGTCCCAGCAGGAGTCCAGTCCCTGTGCTCCTCAGAGTCCCAGTAGGAGGCCAGTCCCTGTGCTCCTCAGAGTCCCAGCAGGAGGCCAGTCCCTGTGCTCCTCAGAGTCCCAGCAGGAGGCCAGTCCCTGTGCTCCTCAGAGTCCCAGCAGGAGGCCAGTCCCTGTGCTCCTCAGAGTCCCAGCAGGAGGCCAGTCCCTGTGCTCCTCAGAGTCCCAGCAGGAGGCCAGTCCCTGTGCTCCTCAGAGTCCCAGCAGGAGGCCAGTCCCTGTGCTCCTCAGAGTCCCAGCAGGAGTCCAGTCCCTGTGCTCCTCAGAGTCCCAGCAGGAGGCCAGTCCCTGTGCTCCTCAGAGTCCCAGCAGGAGGCCAGTCCCTGTGCTTCTCAGAGTCTAAGCAGGAGGCCAGTCCCTGTGCTCCTCAGAGTCCCAGCAGGAGGCCAGTCCCTGTGCTTCTCAGAGTCTAAGCAGGAGGCCAGTCCCTGTGCTCCCCTAGAGCCCGTAAAGCTTTGGGACTATGACACACTGGACTCTTCCCTCTCCACTATCATCTCTAGTATACTCTAACCATACTCTAACATGTATCTTAAAGCTCTAACCATACTCTAACCATACTCTAACCATACTCTAACATGTATCTTAAAGCTCTAACCATACTCTAACCATACTCTAACCATACTCTAACATGTATCTTAAAGCTCTAACCATACTCTAACCATACTCTAACATGTATCTTAAAGCTCTAACCATACTCTAACATGTATCTCAAAGCTCTAACCATACTCTAACATGTATCTCAAAGCTCTAACCATACTCTAACCATACTCTAACATGTATCTTAAAGCTCTAACCATACTCTAACATGTATCTCAAAGCTCTAACCATACTCTAACATGTATCTCAAAGCTCTAACCATACTCTAACATGTATCTCAAAGCTCTAACCATACTCTAACATGTATCTCAAAGCTCTAACCATACTCTAACCATACTCTAACCATACTCTAACATGTATCTTAGAGCTCTACCAGTCAGAGCTCTCAGTCGGTGTAGGCTGAGTCTGGAGGAGCATCTCTAATCTCCGTCTCATTAGCTCGCCCTGAGCGGCTTCGCTAACCCACATCTCCACAACAGCCAACTTTGAAGTCCTGATCCTGTCACGGCTGGTTTGTCTCCGGGCCTCGCCTTTTCAGACTGTGTTTCAAGCCCAATTATCCTCCTGATCTCTGAGAAAGACATTTATATCCACCCGCCAGCTTCTGTGCTTTTGTAAACCGCGCATAATTTTGTATTTCGCACAATTCCCCCGTCGTTGCGTCTTGAGCATGGCGCCCTGGGCCCCGCCGCCAGGAGCGTCTAAAGGTGCGTTTATGAAGCTAATGTGTGGATTTACGAGCGTTATGTGTATGTTTTGGTGAATTATAAAAACTGTTTGACATGTTTTTTCTGCGGTTGGAAGCTAATGGGTGTTTTGGATTCACGCTAGCACCGACAGTAGCGGGAGATTAGCCGATAGCGGAGAACATGAGGAAAGCGTGAGTCATTAGCGCTCAGATGGATGTAGCCGAGGAGTCTGAACGTGTTTAAGCTAGCATGAAGTCTGTTGTTTTACTGTGTGTTTGAATCTGTCTGTGAGCGACCTGGTTATTTGTATGGCACAGTTCATACACAGGGAAACTCAAAGGGCTCAACAAAGGAGAGAAACTTTAAAATCAAGGAATTAAAATACTTTTAAAAACAGACAAAGGCTTTAGATTCTTTTAAAGGTGATCTCAGAAACTTTAATTATATTTTGTTCTTTAAATATTCTGTTTCACTGACCGTGGGGCAGGGCAAGGCAAGTTTATCTGAATAGCACAATTCAGTCACAAGGCTTTAGAAACACTTACACAAGGGATTAAATCATAAATAATCACAGTTTAATAAAAAGATTAAATCCTTCAGTTGTTTCAGAAACAGTTTTTAACTTGGATTTAAACATTGTCAGAGAAGACGTCCGTCTCACATTTTCTGGAAGACTGTTCCAGATTTTATCTGAAAATCTGGAACAGATTGAAATGCTACTTTCTCATGTTTAGTCCTGACTCTGGGACCAGCAGGAGACCAGTCCCTGTGCTCCTCAGAGTCCCAGCAGGAGGCCAGTCCCTGTGCTCCTCAGAGTCCCAGCAGGTGGCCAGTCCCTGTGCTCCTCAGAGTCCCAGCAGGAGGCCAGTCCCTGTGCTCCTCAGAGTCCCAGCAGGAGGCCAGTCCCTGTGCTCCTCAGAGTCCCAGCAGGAGGCCAGTCCCTGTGCTCCTCAGAGTCCCAGCAGGAGGCCAGTCCCTGTGCTCCTCAGAGTCCCAGCAGGAGGCCAGTCCCTGTGCTCCTCAGAGTCCCAGCAGGAGGCCAGTCCCTGTGCTCCTCAGAGTCCCAGCAGGAGTCCAGTCCCTGTGCTCCTCAGAGTCCCAGCAGGAGGCCAGTCCCTGTGCTCCTCAGAGTCCCAGCAGGAGGCCAGTCCCTGTGCTCCTCAGAGTCCCAGCAGGAGACCAGTCCCTGTGCTCCTCAGAGTCCCAGCAGGAGACCAGTCCATGTGCTCCTCAGAGTCCCAGCAGGAGGCCAGTCCCTGTGCTCCTCAGTCCCAGCAGGAGGCCAGTCCCTGTGCTCCTCAGAGTCCCAGCAGGAGGCCAGTCCCTGTGCTCCTCAGAGTCCCAGCAGGAGGCCAGTCCCTGTGCTCCTCAGAGTCCCAGCAGGAGGCCAGTCCCTGTGCTCCTCAGAGTCCCAGCAGGAGGCCAGTCCCTGTGCTCCTCAGAGTTTCCCAGCAGGAGACCAGTCCCTGTGCTCCTCAGAGTCCCAGCAGGAGGCCAGTCCCTGTGCTCCTCAGAGTCCCAGCAGGAGGCCAGTCCCTGTGCTCCTCAGAGTCCCTGCAGGAGACCAGTCCCTGTGCTCCTCAGAGTCCCAGCAAGAGGCCAGTCCCTGTGCTCCTCAGAGTCCCAGCAGGAGGCCAGTCCCTGTGCTCCTCAGAGTCCCAGCAGGAGGCCAGTCCCTGTGCTCCTCAGAGTCCCAGCAGGAGGCCAGTCCCTGTGCTCCTCAGAGTCCCAGCAGGAGGCCAGTCCCTGTGCTCCTACTTTGAATTATTGCTGATAATAATAGTTCAGGTTTCATGGTAATAAACATGGTTTGGCTGTTTTCTCGACAGAATTAGCTTAAAATAATGTATAACATGTTTGCACAGTCTCTCAGTGGAGACGCACTCATGTTAAACGGTCATGTCGACTGCAGGGCCACACAAGTCCTTTTTGTGGACCGCAAATGGCTCGCGGGCCACGTTTTTGAGACCACTGCTACGACGAACAATGGTTTATATTATGTGATGTATAATCATTTATATATCAGCAGGAATTTGGACAAAGCTCGTTAGTAAAAGCCACACATTGAATAATCCGAGTTACAAGTATCTACAGTGAGCAACAAGCCGTGAATTTCAATTTCCTCTCGCTGCCGTTGCGTGATATGAAACAAATTGAGAAGCGCAGACAAATTAATTTCCATAATTGTGTTTTAATTGCAGAAGCCAAAGACGATAAGGCGTCCTCAGCCCCTTCTGGTAAGAGCCGAGTCCAAATCTGATCCTGGAACAGTTTTACATTCAATTTACCCAGAGTTCAGTGCAGCTCTGTGGAAATGAACTCAGGGAGACGGGTTTTAACCAGTGGGGGCGGGTCCCGGCCGTGCACTGACCTGCTGCAGTACCATCCCGGGCCTGTGGGGGTGGACCCGGAATAAGAATTAGCCAATGCTAACATATATGCTATATGTTAGCATTGGCTAATTCTTATTTCTTCTTCTTACCTCTGGAAAACGTCTTTACAGGATGGTCCAAAAGTTGGCCATTTTGGATAGCTCCAGTAGAGCACTATTTTTGGCCCATTAGTTTGAACGGCGGAGATAGGCGGGACTACGTCCGTTAATATATACAGTCTATGGTTTTAACGCTGCTGCTTTAAGAAAAGACTTCTCTGGGTCTGAGAGAAGACGATCACATCAGTGTCTGTGGAGGAGGAGGGTCATGCACACTCTCTGGTCTCTCTCTGGTCTCTCTCTGGTCTCTCTCTGGTCTCTCTCTCTGGTCTCTCTCTCTGGTCTCTCTCTGGTCTCTCTCTGGTCTCTCTCTGGTCTCTCTCTGGTCTCTCTCTCTGGTCTCTCTCTCTCTGGTCTCTCTCTGGTCTCTCTCTGGTCCATCTCTGGTCTCTCTCTGGTCCATCTCTGGTCTCTCTCTGGTCTCTCTCTGGTCTCTCTCTGGTCTCTCTCTGGTCTCTCTCTGGTCTCTCTCTGGTCTCTCTCTGGTCTCTCTCTCTGGTCTCTCTCTCTCTGGTCTCTCTCTGGTCTCTCTCTGGTCCATCTCTGGTCTCTCTCTGGTCCATCTCTGGTCTCTCTCTGGTCTCTCTCTGGTCCATCTCTGGTCTCTCTCTCTGGTCTCTCTCTGGTCCATCTCTGGTCTCTTTCTGGACTCTTGTCTCTCTCTGGTCTCTCTCTGGTCTCTCTCTGGTCTCTCTCTCTGGTCTCTCTCTGGTCTCTCTCTGGTCTCTCTCTGGTCTCTCTCTGGTCTCTCTCTGGTCCATCTCTGGTCTCTCTCTCTGGTCCATCTCTGGTCTCTTTCTGGTCTCTCTCTTGTCTCTCTCTTGTCTCTCTCTTGTCTCTCTCTGGTCTCTCTCTGGTCTCTCTCTGGTCTCTCTCTCTGGTCTCTCTCTCTGGTCTTTCTCTGGTCTCTCTCTCTGGTCTCTCTCTGGTCTCTCTCTGGTACCTCTCTGGTCTCTCTCTCTGGTCTCTCTCTGGTCTCTCTCTCTGGTCTTTCTCTGGTCTCTCTCTGGTCTCTCTCTGGTCTCTCTCTCTGGTCTCTCTCTCTGGTCTCTCTCTCTGGTCTCTCTCTGGTCTCTCTCTGGTCTCTCTCTCTGGTCTCTCTCTATGGTCTCTCTCTCTGGTCTCTCTATGGTCTCTCTCTGGTCTCTCTCTGGTCTCTCTCTGGTCTCTCTCTCTGGTCTCTCTCTGGTCTCTCTCTGGTCTCTCTCTCTGGTCTCTCTCTGGTCTCTCTCTGGTCTCTCTCGTCTCTCTCTGGTCTCTCTCTCTGGTCTCTCTCTGGTCTCTCTCTCTCTCTCTGGTCTCTCTCTCTGGTCTCTCTCTGGTCTCTCTCTCTGGTCTCTCTCTGGTCTCTCTCTGGTCCATCTCTAGTCTCTCTCTCTGGTCTCTCTCTGGTCTCTCTCTGGTCTCTCTCTGGTCTCTCTCTGGTCCATCTCTAGTCTCTCTCTCTGGTCTCTCTCTGGTCTCTCTCTGGTCTCTCTCTGGCCTCTCTCTGGTCTCTCTCTGGTCTCTCTCTGGTCTCTCTGTGGTCTCTCTCTGGTCTCTCTCTGGTCTCTCTCTGGTCTCTCTCTGGTCTCTCTCTGCTCTCTCTCTGGTCTCTCTCTCTGGTCTCTCTCTGGTCTCTCTCTCTGGTCTCTCTCTGGTCTCTCTCTCTGGTCTCTCTCTGGTCTCTCTCTGGTCCATCTCTAGTCTCTCTCTCTGGTCTCTCTCTGGTCCATCTCTAGTCTCTCTCTCTGGTCTCTCTCTGGTCTCTCTCTGGTCTCTCTCTCTGGTCTCTCTCTGGTCCATCTCTAGTCTCTCTCTCTGGTCTCTCTCTGGTCTCTCTCCGGTCTCTCTCTGGTCCATCTCTAGTCTCTCTCTCTGGTCTCTCTCTGGTCTCTCTCTGGTCTCTCTCTCTGGTCTCTCTCTGGTCTCTCTCTGGTCCATCTCTAGTCTCTCTCTCTGGTCTCTCTCTGGTCTCTCTCTGGTCCATCTCTAGTCTCTCTCTCTGGTCTCTCTCTGGTCTCTCTCTGGTCTCTCTCTGGTCTCTCTCCGGTCTCTCTCCGGTCTCTCTCTATGCTCTCTCTCTGGTCTCTCTCTAGTCTCTCTCTCTGGTCTCTCTCTGGTCTCTCTCTGGTCTCTCTCTGGTCTCTCTCTGGTCTCTCTCTGGTCTCTCTCTGGTCTCTCTCTGGTCTCTCTCTGGTCTCTCTCTGCTCTCTCTCTGGTCTCTCTCTCTGGTCTCTCGCTGGTCTCTCTCTTTGGTCTCTCTCTGGTCTCTCTCTCTGGTCTCTCTCTGGTCTCTCTCTGGTCCATCTCTAGTCTCTCTCTCTGGTCTCTCTCTGGTCTCTCTCTGGTCCATCTCTAGTCTCTCTCTCTGGTCTCTCTCTGGTCTCTCTCTCTGGTCTCTCTCTGGTCTCTCTCTGGTCCATCTCTGGTCTCTCTCTCTGGTCTCTCTCTGGTCTCTCTCTGGTCCATCTCTAGTCTCTCTCTCTGGTCTCTCTCTGGTCCATCTCTAGTCTCTCTCTCTGGTCTCTCTCTGGTCTCTCTCTGGTCTCTCTCTCTGGTCTCTCTCTGGTCTCTCTCTGGTCCATCTCTAGTCTCTCTCTCTGGTCTCTCTCTGGTCTCTCTCTGGTCCATCTCTAGTCTCTCTCTCTGGTCTCTCTCTGGTCTCTCTCTGGGTTCTCTCTGGTCTCTCTCCGGTCTCTCTCTATGCTCTCTCTCTGGTCTCTCTCTGGTCTCTCTCTGGTCCATCTCTAGTCTCTCTCTCTGGTCTCTCTCTGGTCTCTCTCTGGTCTCTCTCTGGCCTCTCTCTGGTCTCTCTCTGGTCTCTCTCTGGTCTCTCTGTGGTCTCTCTCTGGTCTCTCTCTGGTCTCTCTCTGGTCTCTCTCTGGTCTCTCTCTGCTCTCTCTCTGGTCTCTCTCTCTGGTCTCTCTCTGGTCTCTCTCTCTGGTCTCTCTCTGGTCTCTCTCTGGTCCATCTCTAGTCTCTCTCTCTGGTCTCTCTCTGGTCTCTCTCTGGTCCATCTCTAGTCTCTCTCTCTGGTCTCTCTCTGGTCTCTCTCTGGTCTCTCTCCGGTCTCTCTCTATGCTCTCTCTCTGGTCTCTCTCTGGTCTCTCTCTGGTCCATCTCTAGTCTCTCTCTCTGGTCTCTCTCTGGTCTCTCTCTGGTCTCTCTCTGGTCCATCTCTAGTCTCTCTCTCTGGTCTCTCTCTGGTCTCTCTCTGGTCTCTCTCTGGTCTCTCTCTCTGGTCTCTCTCTGGTCTCTCTCTGGTCCATCTCTAGTCTCTCTCTCTGGTCTCTCTCTGGTCTCTCTCTGGTCTCTCTCTGGTCTCTCTCTGGTCTCTCTCTGGTCTCTCTCCGGTCTCTCTCTATGCTCTCTCTCTCTGCTCTCTTTGTATTTGTTAGTTTGTTAAAAATAAGAATATTAATGAGTATATTTATAGTGTGAACAGAACCCCATGACCCGACACAGAGAGCACAGATCCTCAGAACCTGTTGAATCGAAGACCCGCTCCGGTGTCTGGCTGCTGCACGTGCACTGACTCCATTATCGCAGCTATTTCTGAGGCGGCGGAGAGAGGTTGAATAAAACAGTGTGAGGCAGGTGTTCGATCCTCGGTTGTTAGTTCAATTCTTAGCACGGGACAAAAGTTAATCCTCTGGGTCTCAAACTGGGTCCAGAGAAGTCCAGTGTGGCCGCAGGTTTTCACTCCAACCCAAGCAGGAGCACCACAGACTAAAGCAAATGAAAGTAAACTGCATTCATTAATATCTTTAAATGATGTTTATACAGCGGCAGTCTACAAGGTTTTACTTCTTTTACGCTCTCTGGTCTTGCTCTGGTCTCTCGCTCTGGTCTCTCTCTCTGGTCTCTCTCTCTGGCCTCTCTCTGGTCTCGCTCTGGTCTCTCGCTCTGGTCTCTCTCTCTGGTCTCTCTCTCTGGTCTCTCTCTCTGGCCTCTCTCTGGTCTCGCTCTGGTCTCTCTCTGGTCTCTCTCTCTGATCTCTCGCTCTGGTCTCTCGCTCTGGTCTCTCGCTCTGGTCTCGCTCTGGTCTCTCGCTCTGGTCTCGCTCTGGTCTCTCGCTCTGGTCTCGCTCTGGTCTCACGCTCAGGTCTCACATTCTGGTCTCTCGCTCTGGTCTTTCGCTCTGGTCTCGCTCTGGTCTCTCTCTGGTCTCGCTCTGGTCTCGCTCTGGTCTCTCTCTCTGGTCTCTCGCTCTGGTCTTTCGCTCTGGTCTCGCTCTGGTCTCTCTCTGGTCTCGCTCTGGTCTCTCTCTGATCTCTCGCTCTGGTCTCTCGCTCTGGTCTCTCGCTCTGGTCTCGCTCTGGTCTCTCGCTCTGGTCTCGCTCTGGTCTCTCTCTGGTCTCGCTCTGGTCTCGCTCTGGTCTTTCGCTCTGGTCTCGCTCTGGTCTCTCTCTCTGGTCTCTCTCCGGTCTCTCTCTTTTGATTCAGTTTCAGTAGCTACAGGACACAGAGCTAACGGTGAATGAATTTGAATTACGAGGACACAATTGATTTTATTTAAGTTTAGATAAACTTTATTGATCTCACAATAGAGAAATGTACGTTATTTTCAAAGTTAGCTGATGAGGTTTATACACAGCTGATCCATATGGTCCAGAGAGTATGGTCCAGAGAGTATGGTCCAGAGAGTCCGGTCCAGAGAGTATGGTCCAGAGAGTATGGTCCAGAGAGTATGGTCCAGAGAGTATGGTCCAGAGAGTATGGTCCAGAGAGTCCGGTCCAGAGAGTATGGTCCAGAGAGTCCGGTCCAGAGAGTATGGTCCAGAGAGTCCGGTCCAGAGAGTATGGTCCAGAGAGTCCGGTCCAGAGAGTATGGTCCAGAGAGTATGGTCCAGAGAGTATGGTCCAGAGAGTATGGTCCAGAGAGTCCGGTCCAGAGAGTATGGTCCAGAGAGTCCGGTCCAGAGAGTATGGTCCAGAGAGTCCGGTCCAGAGAGTATGGTCCAGAGAGTCCGGTCCAGAGAGTATGGTCCAGAGAGTATGGTCCAGAGAGTCCGGTCCAGAGAGTATGGTCCAGAGAGTCCGGTCCAGAGAGTATGGTCCAGAGAGTATGGTCCAGAGAGTATGGTCCAGAGAGTCCGGTCCAGAGAGTCCGGTCCAGAGAGTCCGGTCCAGAGAGTCCGGTCCAGAGAGTATGGTCCAGAGAGTCCGGTCCAGAGAATATGGTCCAGAGAGTATGGTCCAGAGAGTATGGTCCAGAGAGTATGGTCCAGAGAGTCCGGTCCAGAGAGTCCGGTCCAGAGAGTATGGTCCAGAGAGTCCGGTCCAGAGAGTCCGGTCCAGAGAGTATGCTCCAGAGAGTCCGGTCCAGAGAATATGGTCCAGAGAGTATGGTCCAGAGAGTCCGGTCCAGAGAGTCCGGTCTAAACCCGTGTTCCGTCCGTGAGAAAGCCTGGCCTCAGCGTGGAGCCTGGACCTTCTGTGTTTCTCTCATCGGCGTCTCAAAGCCCAGCGCAGGTGTTCTGTGCAGAATGACGTTATGCGCTGTAACTCCTCGCTCCCCGGAGACGTTAAATCACTTTGTAGTCGGGGAGCGCCTCAGATTACACGTCATCTCGTATTATAGATCAAACTTTAGAGCGTGTTAGTGTTCCGTGCTGCTGTAATTTAAAGCGTGTTTGTCGAGGCTCTGTGGACCGGAACCATCAACGCCACAACAGTCCTTCAGCCAAATGTGTGTTTTTATTTTCTTTCAAGTAATAATAATAATAATACATCAGTTTCATACAGGACTATCTGACGCTCAAAGTCTCTTCACATTCTCCTCTCTCTCCAAACACAGGTGATGAAGTACTGTAGCCACAGCTGCCCTGGGGCACTCTGACAGAAGCCCCTCCCACCACCAACCACACACACCAGACTCATTCTAATGTGGGGGAAGTGTCTTGCCTAAGGACACAACCACAGTTTGGCACTTTACAGCCGCAGCCGTCTGTGTCTCCCATCACAGTACTAACCAGGCACTGTCCTGACACTCATGAGACTATAACGAGACACAGGTGAGACATGAGACTATAACGAGACACATGAGACTATAACGAGACACATGAGACTATAACGAGACACATGAGACTATAACGAGACACAGGTGACACACATGAGACTATAACGAGACACAGGTGACACTCATGAGACTATAACGAGACACAGGTGAGACATGAGACTATAACGAGACACAGGTGAGACATGAGACTATAACGAGACACAGGTGAGACATGAGACTATAACGAGACACAGGTGACACACATGAGACTATAACGAGACACATGAGACTATAACGGGACACAGGTGACACACATGAGACTATAACGAGACACATGAGACTATAACGAGACACATGAGACTATAACGGGACACAGGTGATACACATAAGATTATAACGAGACACAGGTGAGACATGAGACTATAACGAGACACATGAGACTATAACTATATAGTTGTGCGAGTTTAACCAGGTGCTACGTAGTACGAGAGAAAGGTATTTTTCTGAAATGATTGAAGGCTGCAGCAACAATCTGCGTGTTCTGTTTTCAACAGTTAATAGATTAACAAACCCCCCTGTTCAGATGCCATTAGAGCTAACTTCCAAACGTAAATGTAATGAGTTTGCACATTTTTTCAATGACAAGGTTCAAGGCATCAAAAACGCCATTGTCTCCAATCCACAGATAACCATCCAACAGCCAGAAAGGCTCTCTGAGCTAACTTACTTTGCACCTGTAGATGATAAAAATGTCCAAGAGATAATCTCCAGTTTGAGCTCCTCCACATGTAGCCTGGATGTACTACCCACTAGATTTCTGAAGTCTGTTCTGAGCAGTCTGTTACCTTCACTCACACAGATAGTAAACATGTCCCTTCATTCTGGAATATTCCCAAAGGCCCTGAAAACTGCAGTCATCAGGCCCCTGCTAAAAAAGAGCAGTCTGGATGCTACGGTACTTAACAACTATCGTCCCATCTCAAATCTGCCATTTATGGGGAAAGTCCTTGAGAAAGTTGTCTACCTACAGCTTACTAGATTTCTTATATTCAACAACTCATTTGATATGTTTCAGTCCGGCTTTAGACCCCACCACAGCACTGAGACTGCTCTCGTTAAGGTTACAAACGATATCCGGCTAAACACTGACGCAGGCAAAGTCTCAATCCTAATCCTGTTAGATCTGAGTGCTGCCTTTGACACTGTCGACCATGAGATCCTCTTACAGAGACTAGAGAACTGGGTTGGCGTCACTAGCACCGCCCTAAGTTGGTTTAGGTCTTACCTTGAAGACAGGAAGTACTTTGTGGAGATTGGAGACTGTGTCTCAGATCATATGGCCCTGACCTGTGGAGTCCCACAGGGGTCGATCCTGGGACCTCTTCTTTTCAATCTCTACATGCTGCCGTTAGGTCAGTTAATACGCAGAAACGAAGTGTCCTATCATAACTATGCAGACGACACTCAGATCTATGTCTCACTGACTGCAGGAGAACATGGACCAGTGGACTCACTCCTTCATTGTATCCAACAGATCAGTGAGTGGATGCAAAACAACTTCCTTCAGCTAAACGCAGACAAAACTGAAATGATTGTCTTTGGTCCCCAGAAACAAAGAGAGCGTCATCTGTCACCTACAGTCTCTCTCCCTAAAACCTTCAAACAAGGTCAGAAATCTAGGGGTAATACTGGACTCAGACTTACATTTTAATAGCCACATCAAATCAGTAACATCAGCAGCTTTTTACCATCTAAAAAACATTGCCAGGATCAAAAACATAGTGTCTAAAGCAGACTTGGAGATTCTTATCCATGCATTTGTCTCCAGTAGGTTAGACTACTGCAATGGCCTGCTCACAGGTCTGTCCAAACAGGCTGTAAAACAGCTGCAGTACATTCAAAATGCAGCAGCTCCAGTCCTGACTAGAACCAGGAAGTACGACCACATTAGTCCTGACTAGAACCAGGAAGTACGACCATATTAGTCCTGACTAGAACCAGGAAGTACGACCACATTAGTCCTGACTAGAACCAGGAAGTACGACCATATTAGTCCTGACTAGAACCAGGAAGTACGACCACATTAGTCCTGACTAGAACCAGGAAGTACGACCATATTAGTCCTGACTAGAACCAGGAAGTACGACCATATTAGTCCTGACTAGAACCAGGAAGTACGACCACATTAGTCCTGACTAGAACCAGGAAGTACGACCACATTAGTCCTGACTAGAACCAGGAAGTACAACCACATTAGTCCTGACTAGAACCAGGAAGTACGACCACATTAGTCCTGACTAGAACCAGGAAGTACGACCACATTAGTCCGGTCCTCAGGTCTCTGCACTGGCTTCCTGTGGCTCAGAGAATAGACTTTAAAACAGCTCTGCTTGTGTACAAGTCTATCCATGGCCTCGCACCAAAATATATTAGTGACATGTTAGTCCCATATGAACCAGCCCGGACTCTGAGGAGCACAGGGACTGGACTCCTGCTGGGACTCTGAGGAGCACAGGGACTGGCCTCCTGCTGGGACTCTGAGGAGCACAGGGACTGGCCTCCTGCTGGGACTCTGAGGAGCACAGGGACTGGCCTCCTGCTGGGACTCTGAGGAGCACAGGGACTGGACTCCTGCTGGGACTCTGAGGAGCACAGGGACTGGACTCCTGCTGGGACTCTGAGGAGCACAGGGACTGGCCTCCTGCTGGGACTCTGAGGAGCACAGGGACTGGCTCCTGCTGGGACTCTGAGGAGCACAGGGACTGGACTCCTGTTAGTGCCCAGAGTCAGAACTAAACATGGGGAGGCTGCTTTTCAGATTCATGCTGCTAAAATCTGGAACAGTCTTCCTGAAGATGTGAGACAGGCCTCCTCTCTGACTATGTTTAAAACCAAGTTAAAAACGGTGCTGTTTAGCTGTGCTACAACTGAGGGATTTTATATTTTTATCTTTCTTTTTAATGTTCTGTGATTATTTATGATTTTAATGCTTTCTTGTTCAGCACTTTGAGTTGCCTTGTGTATGAATTGTGCTATACAAATAAACTTGCCTTGCCTTGCCTATAACGAGACACAGGTGATGTATTTGCCCAGCATTGAGAC
>OZ035840.1:1101808-1131808 GCA_964034765.1 Knipowitschia caucasica | reverse complement strand
GTCAGTGAGCTACTGTCACTGAGCTACTGTCACTGAGCTACTGTCAGTGAGCTACTGTCACTGAGCTACTGTCAGTGAGCTACTGTCAGTGAGCTACTGTCAGTGAGCTACTGTCAGTGAGCTACTGTCAGTGAGCTACTGTCACTGAGCTACTGTCAGTGAGCTACTGTCAGTGAGCTACTGTCAGTGAGCTACTGTCAGTGAGCTACTGTCACTGAGCTACTGTCAGTGAGCTACTGTCAGTGAGCTACTGTCACTGAGCTACTGTCAGTGAGCTACTGTCAGTGAGCTACTGTCAGTGAGCTACTGTCACTGAGCTACTGTCAGTGAGCTACTGTCACTGAGCTACTGTCACTGAGCTACTGTCAGTGAGCTACTGTCACTGAGCTACTGTCAGTGAGCTACTGTCAGTGAGCTACTGTCAGTGAGCTACTGTCAGTGAGCTACTGTGAGCTACTGTCACTGAGCTACTGTCAGTGAGCTACTGTCAGTGAGCTACTGTCACTGAGCTACTGTCAGTGAGCTACTGTCAGTGAGCTACTGTCACTGAGCTACTGTCAGTGAGCTACTGTCAGTGAGCTACTGTCAGTGAGCTACTGTCAGTGAGCTACTCAGGTAAACTCTGTCTCTTTTCTAAAGTAAAACTCTTGAATCCGTGTGTGACAGATTTACACGTTCGAGATGAGCATCATCAAAGTGGTGGACGGAGACGCAGGAGGATACCGCTGTGAGATCAGCTCCAAGGACAAGACTGACTGCTGCTACTTCGACATCTCCGTCCAGGGTGAGTCCACACCGAGTCCACACCGAGTCCAGGCCGAGTCCAGGCCGAGTCCAGGCCGAGTCCAGGCCGAGTCCAGGCCGAGTCCAGGCCGAGTCCAGGCCGAGTCCAGGCCGAGTCCAGACACTGACACACACACCCAGATCTAAATCCATCCAATTAACTCAAGGACCATGGACCAGGCCGAGTTTTCCACTTGAATTTTCCATTTTTTTCCATGTGGGAAGTCTCTCTCTCTGGTCTCTCTCTGGTCTCTCTCTCTGGTCTCTCTCTGGTCTCTCTCTCTGGTTTTTCTCTGGTCTCTCTCTGGTCTCTCTCTGGTCTCTCTCTGGTCTCTCTCTGGTCTCTCTCTCTGGTCTCTCTCTGGTCTCTCTCTGGTCTCTCTCTGGTCTCTCTCTCTGGTCTCTCTCTGGTCTCTCTCTCTGGTCTCTCTCTGGTCTCTCTCTCTGGTCTCTCTCTGGTCTCTCTCTCTGGTCTCTCTCTGGTCTCTCTCTGGTCTCTCTCTGGTCTCTCTCTCTGGTCTCTCTCTGGTCTCTCTCTGGTCTCTCTCTGGTCTCTCTCTCTGGTCTCTCTCTGGTCTCTCTCTGGTCTCTCTCTGGTCTCTCTCTGGTCTCTCTCTCTGGTCTCTCTCTGGTCTCTCTCTCTGGTCTCTCTCTTCACATCTCCGTGTTTCTGACCTCCGTCTCCTTCGCAGCTGTCGAGGAGGATCAGCAGGACAACATTTTGGAAGCCTTCAAACGATCGTGAGTGTGGCGTCCAGACCTCGCTCTCAGACTCTTCTGTCCGGTGTCCATGTCTCTTTAAATCCTCCTGGTCTTGGTTCTGGCTCCGGTTTTAGCTCCTCTCCTTGTTTTCACTGCTTCACCGTCTTCTCCCGTCGCTCTGTCTCCGTAAACGCTGTGTGTGGTTTTACTCTGGTTAAAAATATGATATAGTTTGCATATTTCAGCCTGAGCAGACGGAGATGAAGGCCTCGTGACAGGTCGGAGACAGCAGGTTCTTTACAGATCATTTTATTATTATTTTTATTTATAGCCCATGTTTTTATTAGACGGAAAAGTCAGCAATGTGCAAGATGGAGGGAAAAAGTGCTAAAGAAGTGCTTTGTTATTTCAAAAGAAGAGTGACGGGTGCTGAGGCTGAGGCCCGGTCTGAGGCTGAGGCCCGGTCTGGGGCTGAGGCCCGGTCTGGGGCTGAGGCCCGGTCTGGGGCTGAGGCCGAGGACTGGTCTGAGGCTGAGGCCCGGTCTGGGGCTGAGGCCCGGTCTGGGGCTGAGGCCCGGTCTGGGGCTGAGGCCCGGTCTGGGGCTGAGGCCCGGTCTGGGGCTGAGGCCGAGGACTGGTCTGAGGCTGAGGACTGGTCTGAGGCTGAGGCCCGGTCTGAGGCTGAGGCCCGGTCTGAGGCTGAGGCCCGGTCTGGGGCTGAGGCCGAGGACTGGTCTGAGGCCAGGACCGGTCTGAGGCTGAGGCCCGGTCTGGGGCTGAGGCCCGGTCTGGGGCTGAGGCCCGGTCTGGGGCTGAGGCCGAGGACTGGTCTGAGGCTGAGGACTGGTCTGAGGCTGAGGCCCGGTCTGAGGCTGAGGCCAGGACCGGTCTGAGGCTGAGGCCCGGTCTGAGGCTGAGGCCCGGTCTGGGGCTGAGGCCCGGTCTGGGGCTGAGGCCCGGTCTGGGGCTGAGGCCCGGTCTGGGGCTGAGGCCCGGTCTGGGGCTGAGGCCCGGTCTGGGGCTGAGGCCCGGTCTGAGGCTGAGGCCGAGGACTGGTCTGAAGCCGAGGACTGGTCTGAAGCTGAGGCCCGGTCTGAGGCTGAGGCCCGGTCTGAGGCTGAGGTCGAGAACCGGTCTGAGGTTGAGGCCGAGAACCGGTCTGAGGCTGAGGACCGGTCTGAGGCTGAGGCTGAGGCCCGGTCTGAGGCTGAGGCCCGGTCTGGGGCTGAGGCCCGGTCTGGGGCTGAGGCCCGGTTTGAGGCTGAGGCCCGGTCTGGGGCTGAGGCCCGGTCTGGGGCTGAGGCCCGGTCTGAGGCTGAGGCCGAGGACTGGTCTGAAGCCGAGGACTGGTCTGAAGCTGAGGCCCGGTCTGAGGCTGAGGCCCGGTCTGGGGCTGAGGCCCGGTCTGGGGCTGAGGCCCGGTCTGGGGCTGAGGCCGAGGACTGGTCTGAGGCTGAGGACTGGTCTGAGGCTGAGGCCCGGTCTGGGGCTGAGGCCCGGTCTGGGGCTGAGGCCCGGTCTGGGGCTGAGGCCCGGTCTGGGGCTGAGGCCGAGGACTGGTCTGAGGCTGAGGACTGGTCTGAGGCTGAGGCCCGGTCTGAGGCTGAGGCCCGGTCTGAGGCTGAGGCCCGGTCTGGGGCTGAGGCCGAGGACTGGTCTGAGGCCAGGACCGGTCTGAGGCTGAGGCCCGGTCTGGGGCTGAGGCCCGGTCTGGGGCTGAGGCCCGGTCTGGGGCTGAGGCCGAGGACTGGTCTGAGGCTGAGGACTGGTCTGAGGCTGAGGCCCGGTCTGAGGCTGAGGCCAGGACCGGTCTGAGGCTGAGGCCCGGTCTGAGGCTGAGGCCCGGTCTGGGGCTGAGGCCCGGTCTGGGGCTGAGGCCCGGTCTGGGGCTGAGGCCCGGTTTGAGGCTGAGGCCCGGTCTGGGGCTGAGGCCCGGTCTGGGGCTGAGGCCCGGTCTGAGGCTGAGGCCGAGGACTGGTCTGAAGCCGAGGACTGGTCTGAAGCTGAGGCCCGGTCTGAGGCTGAGGCCCGGTCTGAGGCTGAGGTCGAGAACCGGTCTGAGGTTGAGGCCGAGAAACCGGTCTGAGGCTGAGGACCGGTCTGAGGCTGAGGCTGAGGCCCGGTCTGAGGCTGAGGCCCGGTCTGGGGCTGAGGCCCGGTCTGGGGCTGAGGCCCGGTTTGAGGCTGAGGCCCGGTCTGGGGCTGAGGCCCGGTCTGAGGCTGAGGCCGAGGACTGGTCTGAAGCCGAGGACTGGTCTGAAGCTGAGGCCCGGTCTGAGGCTGAGGCCCGGTCTGAGGCTGAGGTCGAGAACCGGTCTGAGGTTGAGGCCGAGAACCGGTCTGAGGCTGAGGACCGGTCTGAGGCTGAGGCCGAGAACCGGTCTGAGGCTGAGGACCGGTCTGAGGCTGAGGCTGATTCAGATTCAGATTCAGTTTATTTGCCATTTGCAGTAAAACCACATTGGAATACATTAGCAAAAGTCTCCAGTGTGCACAGACAAATACAGACATAAAACAACATTAAAAGACAAAAATAAAACAAATAAAACAGTAAACAAATGTCACTGTGAAATGGATCGACTAAAACAGTTTCAAAACAAGTGCAAATCATTAAAGTGCTCTGTTCACACTGATAACAGCCTGTGGATAAAAACTGTTCGCGTAACGAGATGTCCTGCATCTCAGAGAGCGATATCTTCTGCCAGAGGGAAGAAGCTGGAACATGGCTTTCCCAGGGTGGCCAGAAGAGTCATTAACAATCCTAAGAGCTTTGTTTAAAAGTCTGGATTTATAAAGAGCCTCCAGAACAGGAAGCTCACAGCCCACGGTCCTCTTTGCAGAGCGGAGCACCTTGTTTAAAGCTCTCTTTTCTTTATCTGTGATGTTTCCAAACCACACAGACACAGAACCAACAAGTAAACTCTCAATGGTGCAGCCATAAAAGTTAAGCACAATCTTAGAGTTAGTGGTAAATTCTCTAAGTTTACGCAGAAAGTAGAGACGCTGACGAGCTTTCTTAACGACTCGGTCACTGTTTTTAACCCATTTCAGGTTAGACAGAGTTAAACCCAGAAACTTGCTCCTCTACGATCTGCACCTGGGAGTTGTCGATTACGACAGACAAATGAGAACTATTGCGACTGAAGTCGTGACCAGTTCACATGTTTTGGATGCGTTCAACTGGAGGTTGTTAGTTTGACTCCACTGAACCACATTTTGTATCTCTGCTCTATAAGAGGATTCATCAGTGTCACTGATGAGACCGATGATGGTGGTGTCATCAGCATATTTGATGATCAAGTTTGAGTCAGAGGAGGACACACAATCGTGAGTGTACAAAGTAAAAAGCAAAGGACTCAAAATACATCCCTGAGGAGAACCAGTGCTCACAGAAACAACATCAGAAAAACACTCTCTGAGATCTGTCAGTTAAAAAGATAAAAATCCATTTACACATGGCAACACTTAAACCCAGAGACATGAGCTTTTCAATCAGTTTACCTGGGACAAGGCAGTTAAAAGCAGAGCTATAATCGATGAAAAGCATTCTCGCGACAGATTTACTAGTGTCCAAGTGACTGTAGACAGAGTTCAGAGCAAAGGAGATGGATCCTCCACACTCCTGTTCTGTCTGTAGCAAACTGGAGCGGGTCAACACTCACAGGGTTCTGGCTCTTAATGAAGTCCAGCACGAGCCGCTCAAAAGTCTTCATAAGAACAGACGTGAGGGCCACAGGGCGGTAGTCATTCAGGCATGTCACAGGAGTTTTCTTAGGAACTGGGATAATGTTCGACTCTTTAAAGCAGTTCGGCACAGTACAGTTCCTTAGCGACAGGTTGAAAATGTCTGTTAGCACAGGGGCAAGTTGCTCAGAGCACAGTTTCAGGACACGAGGAGGGATGCCGTCCGGGCCTGGGGCTTTCCGGACTGTGGTCCTGGACAAGACACGCCTGACTTCCTCCTGAGTCACGGTGAAGGCAACTTGATTGAAACACTCATTGAAATTGAGTTGGGGATTGAAATTCCCCAACTCGCTGATGGGGAAAAAAATTCATAATAATTATAATAAAAAACAAAAAATAATAATTTTAAGTTGTAGTTTTAGTGTAAACAGTTTAGGATCTGTAATGAAGCTAAATACATTGACGAAACTTCTGTGTGGAGTCAGAGACAAGTGCCCAAAAATAACAATTGTAAACCGCTTTGAGACTCTGGTCTGTGAAAGGCGCTATATAAATAAACATTACTTACTTAAGGCTGTAGACCCAGGACTGAGGCTGTAGACCCAGGACTGAGGCTGTAGACCCAGGACTGAGGCTGTAGACCCAGGACTGAGGCTGTAGACCCAGGACTGAGGCTGTAGACCCAGGACTGAGGCTGTAGACCCAGGACTGAGGCTGTAGACCCAGGACTGAGGCTGTAGACCCAGGACTGAGGCTGTAGACCCAGGACTGAGGCTGTAGACCCAGGACTGAGGCTGTAGACCCAGGACTGAGGCTGAGGCTGTAGACCCAGGACTCTCTGATCTGTGATGATATTGAGGAACATAAATAAACTGTTTTGGACCGAACCCTTCCGGACCGTCCAGCCTGTTACAGGAATAACCCGGTCCATCCTTAATGACCCGATGACATAAACGCCATCCCGGGCCGCCGCCAGAACTCTGATGAGCCGTCATTAACGTCCCATGATCCCTCGGGCCGACGTGTCCCTCCGATTGAGACGCAGTAGTGACATACCAGAGCGGTGTCGTCTGAGCAACACCTCCTCGTCTTTCCTCCGCTTCATCCCCAACGAAGTGAGTGCCAACAGCCGGCCCAGTCCCAGGCCGAAACCCGAGCCCGCCCCCCCCGTCCCAGGCCGAAACCCGAGCCCGGCCTGCCCACCGGGGGGCGGTCATGCGCTCATTGTCGAGTGATCGCCGCCAAAAGCAAAGCTGTAAAACGCATGTAGACAGTGGTAACAGGAACTCATTTACATTATGCAATTACAGCGGGTCCCGAGTGGACTCTGGGTCCACTCGGGACCCAGAGTCCAGTGGACCCAGAGTGGACTCTGGGTCCACTGGACGAGGACTGAGGCCGTAGACCCAGAACTGAGGCTGTAGACCCAGGACTGAGGCTGTAGACCCAGGACTGAGGCCGTAGACCCAGGACTGAGGCTGTAGACCCAGGACTGAGGCTGTAGACCCAGGACTGAGGCCGTAGACCCAGGACTGAGGCTGTAGACCCAGGACTGAGGCTGTAGACCCAGGACTGAGGCCGTAGACCCAGGACTGAGGCTGTAGACCCAGGACTGAGGCCGTAGACCCAGGACTGAGGCCGTAGACCCAGGACTGAGGCCGTAGACCCAGGACTGAGGCCGTAGACCCAGGACTGAGGCCGTAGACCCAGGACTGAGGCCGTAGACCCAGGACTGAGGCCGTAGACCCAGGACTGAGGCCGTAGACCCAGGACTGAGGCTGTAGACCCAGGACTGAGGCCGTAGACCCAGGACTGAGGCCGTAGACCCAGGACTGAGGCCGTAGACCCAGGACTGAGGCCGTAGACCCAGGACTGAGGCCGTAGACCCAGGACTGAGGCTGTAGACCCAGGACTGAGGCTGTAGACCCAGGACTGAGGCCGTAGACCCAGGACTGAGGCCGTAGACCCAGGACTGAGGCTGTAGACCCAGGACTGAGGCCGTAGACCCAGGACTGAGGCTGTAGACCCAGGACTGAGGCCGTAGACCCAGGACTGAGGCTGTAGACCCAGGACTGAGGCCGTAGACCCAGGACTGAGGCTGTAGACCCAGGACTGAGGCCGTAGACCCAGGACTGAGGCTGTAGACCCAGGACTGAGGCTGTAGACCCAGGACTGAGGCCGTAGACCCAGGACTGAGGCTGTAGACCCAGGACTGAGGCCGTAGACCCAGGACTGAGGCTGTAGACCCAGGACTGAGGCTGTAGACTCATTTCTTCTCTTGTTGTTTCCAGAGGAGGAGCCGATGAAGACGCCGGAGAATTGGACTTCAGCGTTCTCCTGAAGAAAAGGTGCTTAGATCATCTTCCTCGTCTTCCTCGTCGCTCTGACTCTGATCCTCTGAGTTTTTGTTTTTTAATCCAGAGCCAAAAAGAAGCAGGAGAAGGAGGAGGAGGTGAACGTGTGGGACATCCTGAAAAAGGCCAATCCCTGCGACTACGAGAAGATCGCGTTTCAATACGGGATCACGGACCTGCGGGGGATGCTGAAGCAGCTGAAGGCCATGAAGAAGATGGAGGAGGCCAAGAGCGACGGTGAGAGAAGGTTATTTATATGGCACGGTTCATACACAAACCAGGATTTAAACATTGTCAGAGTCTGTCTCACATTTTCAGGAAGACTGTTCCAGATTTTAGCATGAATCTGACTCACTGACTTGCCATGTTTAGTCCTGACTCTGGGACCAGCAGGAGGCCAGTCCCTGTGCTCCTCAGAGTCCCAGCAGGAGGCCAGTCCCTGTGCTCCTCAGAGTCCCAGCAGGAGGCCAGTCCCTGTGCTCCTCAGAGAGTCCCAGCAGGAGGCCAGTCCCTGTGCTCCTCAGAGTCCCAGCAGGAGGCCAGTCCCTGTGCTCCTCAGAGTCCCAGCAGGAGGCCAGTCCCTGTGCTCCTCAGAGTCCCAGCAGGAGGCCAGTCCCTGTGCTCCTCAGAGTCCCAGCAGGAGGCCAGTCCCTGTGCTCCTCAGAGTCCCAGCAGGAGGCCAGTCCCTGTGCTCCTCAGAGTCCCAGCAGGAGTCCAGTCCCTGTGCTCCTCAGAGTCCCAGCAGGAGGCCAGTCCCTGTGCTCCTCAGAGTCCCAGCAGGAGGCCAGTCCCTGTGCTCCTCAGAGTCCCAGCAGGAGGCCAGTCCCTGTGCTCCTCATAGTCCCAGCAGGAGTCCAGTCCCTGTGCTCCTCAGAGTCCCAGCAGGAGGCCAGTCCCTGTGCTCCTCAGAGTCCCAGCAGGAGGCCAGTCCCTGTGCTCCTCAGAGTCCCAGCAGGAGGCCAGTCCCTGTGCTCCTCAGAGTCCCAGCAGGAGGCCAGTCCCTGTGCTCCTCAGAGTCCCAGCAGGAGGCCAATCCCTGTGCTCCTCAGAGTCCCAGCAGGAGGCCAGTCCCTGTGCTCCTCAGAGTCCCAGCAGGAGGCCAGTCCCTGTGCTCCTCAGAGTCCCAGCAGGAGGCCAGTCCCTGTGCTCCTCAGAGTCCCAGCAGGAGGCCAGTCCCTGTGCTCCTCAGAGTCCCAGCAGGAGGCCAGTCCCTGTGCTCCTCAGAGTCCCAGCAGGAGGCCAGTCCCTGTGCTCCTCAGAGTCCCAGCAGGAGGCCAGTCCCTGTGCTCCTCAGAGTCCCAGCAGGAGGCAAGTCCCTGTGCTCCTCAGAGTCCCAGCAGGAGGCCAGTCCCTGTGCTCCTCAGAGTCCCAGCAGGAGGCCAGTCCCTGTGCTCCTCAGAGTCCCAGCAGGAGGCCAGTCCCTGTGCTCCTCAGAGTCCCAGCAGTCCTAGACCAGGACTGATGATGGTACTTCCTGGTTCCAGACGACTGAATAATAACTATATATTACAAAGAATTCAAAGTCAGATTTTTTTCTTCCGTCTCCAACGAAACAAACAGGAAGTCACAAAGGACTGAGCTGAGTTATTGTGTCCATATGGTTACCTTAAACCCTAACCTTAACCATCTTAAACTCAGACCACCTTAACACCCTAACCTTAACCATCTTACTCAGACCACCTAACCCAACCTTAACTACTACCAATACTCAGTCCACCTTAACCCTAACCTATAACCTCTTACTCAGACCACCTTAAACCCCCCAAAAAAGTTGAATTCCTAACCTTAACTATCTTACTAGACCACCTAACCCTAACCTTAAACATCTTAACTCAGACCACCTTAACCCTAACCTTACCATCTTACTCAGACACCTTACCCTAACCTTAACTAGCTTACTCCAGACACCTTAACCCTAACCTTAACCTCTTACTCAGACCACCTTTAAACCTAACCTTAAACCATCTTAACTCACACCACCTAACCCTAACCTTTAACCATCTTACTCAGACACTTAAATACTTAACCAGTCACCACTTACGGACTTATTAAGTCTAAAAAAATTTGAAAAGTATCGATTGTTACTGTCCGTTCCGTCCCGATTCCGTTTATGATCTAGTGCCAGACCTAAAGGGGACAGTGCTATCTGTTCACACTCCACTTCCCATGAGCCTCTGCTGCACACGCCACAGGTAATGGGCCTTTAAACCACGCGGTCTCTCTCTCTGGTCTCCTCTCTCTCTGGTCTCTCTGCTGGTCTCTCCTCTCTGGTCTCTCTCTCTCTTGGTACTCTCTCTGTCTCCTCTCTCTGGCTCGTCTCTCTCTGGTCTCTCTCGGGCTCCCTCTCGTCTTCTGGTCTCTCTCTGGTCTCTCTCTCTGGTCTCTCCTCTCTGGTCTCTCTCCTGGTCTCTCTCTCTGGTCTCTCTCTCTGTCTCTCTCTCTGGTCCTCTCTCTCTGGTCTCTTTCCCCCCCACCCTCTGGTCTCTCTCTGGTCTCTCTGGTCTTCAGACACAGTCCTCCAGAGGGTTTTTTCTGCTGCTTCAAAAAAGGTGAAGACACAGCCTCATTTCACAGACATATCTACATAACCCCTTCCTCCCTCCCATTCCTTCCTATCCTTTCCTTCCTTCATTCCTTTTATTCTTCTGTCAGGACTAATGTGGTCGCACTCCTGGTTCTAGTCAGACTAATGTGGTCGTACTTCTGGTTCTAGTCCATGGACTAATGTGGTCGTAACTTCCTGGTTCTAGTCAGGACTAATGTGGTCGTACTTTCCCCTGGTTCTATCAGGACCTCGAAGTACATACAAACAGAGCAGGAGAGTACACACACAGAGCAGAGAGTACACACCACAGAGCAGAGAGTACACACCACAGAGCAGAGAGTACACACCACAGAGCAGAGATACACACCACATAGCAGAGAGTACACACCACAAGCAGAGAGTACACACCACAGAGACAGAGAGACACATACCCAACATAGCAGAGAGTACACACTGCGCTACTGTCCACAGTTACATTTAAGAAACAAACATCACCTGAGCTGTCTCCTCTCCATGATGGGGAGCCAAGCGACTCTATTCTGAGCTCCTCCTGTGTGGACTGAATGAAGACTCTGACTACAGATGCTGCTCGCCTCAAGACCAGAGGTGAGGTATATACATATAATATATTATATATATATATAAATATACATATATATAGTATAGTATAAATAATATAAATACATATATAACATGGTGGACCGGTGGTATATAACATATATATATGTGTATATATACATAAATATGGTGTATATAATATATATATACATACATATACACATATATATATACAATATATTAGTGCTGTCCAAAATATCGCGTTATTAACGCGTTAACCGTAAATCAATATTAACGCGTCATTTTTTTTATCGCCATTAATTTTTTTTATATTATTAAAAAAAAAAAAAAAAAAAAATTTTTTTTTTTTTTTTTTACTTTTTATTGCAGACAAACACAATACAGAAAAAAAATAGCCAACAAAGAAAAGGACTAGTTAAGATACATTGTATACAGAGATTAAAACAATATGTAGTTGGAGAGACAGGTGGCCAAAGAAGAAACCCAGAAGGGCACTTAAGGAGGGGGGGGACATGAAGTGGGAGAAGGGGGTGAAGGGGTTTTAATAAAAAAAGGCACTACAAGCAAACAGTATACAGTCATTAGATATAGACCGAAAGTAAACTGAGAAAACAGCATAAGTATATACATGAACAAATTTACAAAAAAAAATGTTTATACATCATCATAATGACACCATGATGTTTCTATACAGTCTATGGTCTATACCCCACACATACACACACACACCCACACCCATAAACACACACACTCCCACACACACATTGAGGGCAATTTTGTTTACCCGAATTATTTATTTTGTCCATCCATTTATTGATATTTTGCATCAAATGGTTTAGTGTGTAATAAACACAACACATTGTTTTCATAAAAAGCAATAGCACACAGCACGCAAATGGGTGACTAATTTTGCGATTAATCGCCGAGTTAACATGAAATTCATGCGAATTAATCGCGATTAAATATTTTAATACGTTGGACAGCACTAAATATATATAATATAGATATGTATATATAATATGTATATATATATATATGTATATATATCTATACTATATAACAGCTGGATCGCTCAGTTGGTAGGGCACAGACTGGGACCTGGGAGGCCAGGTTCAATCCCGCCGGAGCAATTAACACAACATCCAGTGAGGGTCCTTGGGCAAGACCCTTAATGCTACTCGCTAACTCATAACCATGAAGGTGACTTTAATCACTTTTTTTTTTTTATTCTGCGGGGGGGAGGGGGCGGGGTGTGGTCCCTCTCTACAAGAAGGGGGACCGGATGATGTGTTCCAATTATCGTGGGATCACACTCCTCAGCCTCCCCGGTAAGGTCTACTCCAAGGTACTGGAGAGGAGGCTACGGCCGATGGTCGAATCTCGGATTCAGGAGGAGCAGTGTGGTTTTCGTCCCGGTCGCGGAACACTGGCCCAGCTCTATACTCTCCATCGGATACTCGAGGGTTCATGGGAGTTTGCCTCAGTCCACATGTGTTTTGTGGATTTGGAGAAGGTATTCGACAGTATTCCCCGGGGTGACCTTTGGGGGATTCTCCCAGAGTACGGGGGTCCAGGGTCCTTATCTCAGGGCTTTCCGGTCACTGTATGACTGGAGCCAGAGCTGTGTCCGCAGTAAGTCAGATATGTTCCCAGTGTTGGGGTCCCCCAGGGCTGCCCTTTGTCACCAGTTCTGTTCACTGTTTTCATAGACAGAATTTCTAGGCACAGCCAGGGGTTGGAGAAGTCCGGTTTGGGGACCACGGGGGCCGGAGGGGGGCCGGTTTGGAACCAGAGTCACGGACCGGTTTGGAACATGAGCAAGGGGCCAGAGGGGGTCCGGTTTGGGGACCACAGGATATCGTCTCTGCTGTTTGCGGATGATGTTGTCCTGTTGGCTCCATCAGACCAGCACCTTGAGCTCTGGGACGATTTGCAGAAGAGTGTGATTTGGCTGAGACTGTGTCTCAGCTGGATGGACTGTGTCTCTCAGCTGGATGGACTGTGTCTCTCAGCTGGATGGACTGTGTCTCAGCTGGAGGAACTGTCTCTCAGCTGGATGGACTGTGTCTCTCAGCTGGATGGACTGTCTCTCAGCTGGATGGACTGTGTCTCAGCTGGATGGACTGTGTCTCAGCTGGATGGACTGTGTCTCAGCTGGATGGACTGTGTCTCAGCTGGATGGACTGTGTCTCAGCTGGATGGACTGTGTCTCAGCTGGATGGACTGTGTCTCAGCTGGATGGACTGTGTCTCAGCTGGATGGACTGTGTCTCAGCTGGAGGAACTGTCTCTCAGCTGGATGGACTGTGTCTCAGCTGGATGGACTGTGTCTCAGCTGGATGGACTGTGTCTCAGCGGATGGACTGTGTCTCAGCTGGATGGACTGTGTCTCAGCTGGAGGAACTGTCTCTCAGCTGGATGGACTGTGTCTCAGCTGGATGGACTGTGTCTCAGCTGGATGGACTGTCTCAGCTGGATGGACTGTGTCTCAGCTGGATGGACTGTGTCTCAGCTGGATGGACTGTGTCTCTCAGCTGGATGGACTGTGTCTCTCAGCTGGATGGACTGTGTCTCTCAGCTGGATGGACTGTGTCTCAGCTGGATGGACTGTGTCTCAGCTGGATGGACTGTGTCTCTCAGCTGGATGGACTGTGTCTCTCAGCTGGATGGACTGTGTCTCAGCTGGATGGACTGTGTCTCAGCTGGATGGACTGTCTCTCAGCTGGATGGACTGTGTCTCTCAGCTGGATGGACTGTGTCTCAGCTGGAGGAACTGTGTCTCTCACTAATTTGAATTATGAAACACTCAGAAACTTCATATGATCCATGTTTTGTGTTGAAGAGGAGGAGGCTCATTTGATTGCTAGACTGAAATCTGTGGTGATTCGTCTGCAGTTTTGAGTCAGGGGCGGGTAATTAGGGCTGTGTCAATTATCAGATATATATCAATATTTTAAAATTGAATACATTATAGCTGTTTTATTTAGGAATATATATATATATATATTTATTTATATATATATATATTAATTGTCCACTCACCTGGCCCTCCGTGGGCGGTTATCCCTCTCTAAGCTCGGGTCCTCTACCAGAGGCCTGGGAGCTTGAGGGTTCTGCGCAGTATCTTTGCTGTTCCTAGCACTGCACATTTCTGGACCCAGATGTCCGAGGTTGTTCCGGGGATCCGCTGTAACCACTCTTCTAGCTTCGGGGTCACTGCCCCGAGTGCACCGATCACCACGGGCACTACTGTCACCTTTACCCTCCAGGCCCTCTCCAGCTCCTATATATATATATATATATATATATATATATATATATATATATATATATATATATATATATAACAGCTACTAATAGGAGCTTTACAGCTCCTATTAACAGCTACGGCCCTGCCAGTGATCAGATACCCTGCAGGAATAATCAGGTGGCCAAAGGAAGAGATTCAGACCACGTATGTTAAAACTCGAAAGCTCCATACCATGCATGGCGGGTTCCATCCCAAATCCAGCACCCTGAGACTGTACGTAAGCCGTAAAGAAGGAGGCAGAGGACTAGTGAGTGTGAGAGCCACTGTCCAGGACGAAACATCCAAACTCCATAACTACATCATGGAGAAGGCCTAAACGGATGACGTACTCAGTGAATGTCTCAGGCAGTGGCGAGATGAGGAGGTGCTGGAGGAGAGCCCATCATGGGAGAACAAGCCCCTACACGGCATGTACCACCGGAGCATAACAGAAGTGGCTGATCTCAAGAAGTCCTACCAATGGCTAGAAAGGGCTGGCCTACAGGACAGCACAGAGGCACTCATCATGGCTGCACAGGAACAGGCCCTGAGCACCAGAGAGGCCCAGATATACCACACCAGACAAGACCCAAGGTGTCGGTTGTGCAAAGAGGCACTTGAGACGATCCAACACATAACTGCAGGGTGCAAGATGCTGCAGGGAAGGCCTACATGGAACGCCATAACCAAGTGGCTGGCATAGTGTACAGAAACATCTGTGCAGAGTATGGGCTGGAAACCCCAAGGACTAAGTGGGAAACTCCTCCAAAGGTGGTGGAGAATGAGCGTGCAAAGATCCTGTGGGACTTCCAAATACAGACCGACCGAACGGTAATGAACCAACCTGACATCGTGGTGGTAGACAAAGGGCAGAGGACAGCCGTGGTGGTGGACAAAGGGCAGAGGACAGCCGTGGTGGTGGACAAAGGGCAGAGGACAGCCGTGGTGGTGGACAAAGGGCAGAGGACAGCCGTGGTGGTGGACAAAGGGCAGAGGACAGCCGTGGTGGTGGACAAAGGGCAGAGGACAGCCGTGGTGGTGGACAAAGGGCAGAGGACAGCCGTGGTGGTGGACAAAGGGCAGAGGACAGCCGTGGTGGTGGGCAAAGGGCAGAGCACAGCCGTGGTGGTGGACAGAGGACCGCAGTGGTGGTGGACAAAGGGCAGAGGACAGCCGTGGTGGTGGACGTGGCAATTCCAAGCGATGGTAACATCAGGAAAAAAGAACATGAAAAGCTTGAGAAATACCAAGGTCTCAGAGAGGAGCTGGAGAGGGCCTGGAGGGTAAAGGTGACAATAGTGCCCGTGGTGAAAGGTGAGTGGACAATTTTTTTTTAAAATATATATATATATATAATTTTCCGATTTAGTCTCTTTTCCATTATTTCGATTTTTTGATGTTACAAACAGAAGCTTGAGATGATTTTTTTCATCAAATGTAATGCACCAATAATAGCTTTAAGATACCAGCCAAAAGCCTTTTTTACTGTGTTGTATTTTTGTTTGATTGTATGACTATATTTTTGACTGTGCGCACGTGTCTCCTGCAGCCCTGAACATACGTTCTAAGTTTATCAGTCCAGGTCTCAGTTCAGGTCTCAGTCCAGGCCTTGGATTCTTCAGCTGCAGATTGAAACATTGTTTCTCTTTGATGGCCCACTCTGGATCAGCCAATCAGAGTAGCCTACGGTCCCGCCCCCTGTGCACTTAGTATCACAGCCTAAAACTAAACATGTTTAAATGTGTTGTTTTAACACACACAGTACAGGAAAGGGCTTTAACACGAGTTCACCAGGAACAAGTTTCATTTGAAAACTTTGAAATGTTGTAATTGTAAAATGAATAAGTAAAAAACTATATTTTTTGAGGGAGAAAGAAACAGCTTGCAGGTGGATTTAACCAATCACAACACTGTGTATCTTAACCAATGAGAGCGCACAATGAGCCACGCGTGCACGTTCTGTCTGAGTTCACGTGCACACGAGGACCACGCGAGGAGCACACGGCGACGAACCGGAGAGATGGCGCGTGAGAGCAGAGCCGATGCGGTAAGTACCTCTGTCTTATTTCTGTGGGTAAAGTGAGTGCTTTTCATTGTAATAACTCCGGCCAAAGTAACTTCTCCGTATCAAATCCAATGTTTTAAATACAAAACGTGGTGCTCAGCGGTAAGTTCGTTTGATGGCGGCGTGGGTCTGCGCATGGGTCTGTGTCTGGGTCTATGCGCGGGTCTGGGTCTGTGCGCGGGTCTGGGTCTGTGCGAGGGTCTGTGCGTGGGTCTGTGTCTGTGCGTGGGTCTGTGCGTGGGTCTGTGCGCGGGTCTGCGCGTTGTTCTGTGGGTCTGGGTCTGTGCGTGGGTCTGTGGTTCTGATCTCTGAAACTTCGAAAAAGATGGAGGCCTTCTAAAATCAATTGCTGAATTATGAAAATTGTATGAGCAAGCGATTATTATTTTATTTATTTTTTCCCCTTGGTCTGTGAAATGCACTATATATGAATATTACTTACTTATAGAACGTGTTTTGGATTCAGGACCTCATGGAGTAATTTCCAAAAATCATTTTAAATTTATTGTAAAATTCAAATGTGTTGAAATGTATTAAACAAAATGCAGATGAATTCTAATTGTAAATCTTGCATGTTGCAGATGAGTAGCCCATCTTCAGATGCCTGGTCCAGTGATGAGTACAAGCCTCCTCCTGGAAGCCCGTGCTCCTCTATATTATCCAGCAACGTTTCAGTATTTTCTGACACATGTGAGTCCAGACCAAAGACAAGTCCTGGTTTAGTCCTGGTTTAGACCTAGGGTAGACCTGGTTCAGACCTGGTTTAGACCTGGTTCAGACCTGGTTTAGACCTGGTTTAGACCTGGTTCAGACCTGGGGTAGTCCTGGTGTTTAGACCTAGGGTAGACCTGGTTCAGTCCTGGTTCAGTCCTGGTTTAGACCTAGGCTAGACCTGGTTTAGACCTAGGGTAGACCTGGTTTAGTCCTGGTTCAGTCCTGGTTCAGTCCTGGTTTAGTCCTGGTTCGGACCTGGTTCAGTCCTGGTTTAGTCCTGGTTTAGTCTTGATTCAGACCTGGTTCAGTCCTGGTTTAGTCCTGGTTCAGTCCTGGTTTAGACCTGGTTTAGACCTGGTTTAGACCTGGTTTAGTCCTGGTTTAGTCCTGGTTCAGACCTTGTGACCCTGACCCTTCTGTGTGTTCTTAGCGTGTGCTGAAGTGTCTGATGAAGAGGAGCTAGAGCCGACCTCCACAAAGGCCCAGAAAAACAAACGGACCAAGAGGACAGATGGTGAGTACAACTGATCCTGGTTTAGTCCTGGTTTAGTCCTGGTTTAGACCTGGTTTAGACCTGGTTAAGACCTGGTTTAGTCCTGGTTTAGACCTGGTTAAGTCCTGGTTAAGACCTGGTTTAGACCTGGTTTAGACCTGGTTTAGTCCTGGTTTAGTCCTGGTTTAGACCTGGTTTAGACCTGGTTTAGACCTGGTTTAGTCCTGGTTTAGACCTGGTTTAGACCTGGTTTAGTCCTGGTTCAGTCCTGGTTTAGACCTGGTTTAGACCTGGTTTGGTTTAGTCCTGGTTTAGACATGGTTTAGGCCTGGTTTAGGCCTGGTTTAGACCTGGTTTAGTCCTGGTTCAGTCCTGGTTTAGACCTGGTTTAGACCTAGGTAGACCTGGTTTAGTCCTGGTTCAGACCTGGTTCAGACCTGGTTCAGACCTGGTTTAGTCCTGGTTTAGTCCTGGTTTAGTCCTTGCTGACCCTTCTGTGTGTTCTTAGCGTGTGCTGAAGTGTCTGATGAAGAGGAGCTAGAGCCGACCTCCACAAAGGCCCAGAAAAACAAACGGACCAAGAGGACAGATGGTGAGTACAACTGATCCTGGTTTAGTCCTGGTTTAGTCCTGGTTTAGTCCTGGTTTAGACCTGGTTTAGACCTGGTTTAGACCTGGTTTAGACCTGGTTTAGACCTGGTTTAGACCTGGTTTAGACCTGGTTTAGACCTGGTTTAGTCCTGGTGTTTAGACCTGGTTTAGACCTGGTTCAGTCCTGGTCCAGTCCTGGTTTAGACCTGGTTTAGACCTGGTTTAGACCTGGTTTAGACCTGGTTTAGACCTGGTTTAGACCTGGTTTAGACCTGGTTTAGACCTGGTTTAGTCCTGGTTCAGTCCTGGTGTTTAGACCTGGTTTAGACCTGGTTCAGTCCTGGTTCAGTCCTGGTGTTTAGACCTAGGGTAGACCTGGTTTAGTCCTGGTTTAGACATGGTTTAGGCCTGGTTTAGACCTGGTTCAGTCCTGGTTCAGTCCTGGTTTAGACCTGGTTTAGACCTAGGCTAGACCTGGTTTAGTCCTGGTTTAGTCTTGGTTCAGACCTGGTTCAGACCTGGTTTAGTCCTGGTTCAGTCCTGGTGTTTAGACCTGGTTTAGACCTGGTCCAGTCCTGGTCCAGTCCTGGTTTAGACCTGGTTTAGACCTGGTTTAGACCTGGTTCAGTCCTGGTGTTTAGACCTGGTTTAGACCTGGTTCAGTCCTGGTTCAGTCCTGGTGTTTAGACCTAGGGTAGACCTGGTTTAGACATGGTTTAGGCCTGGTTTAGGCCTGGTTTAGGCCTGGTTTAGACCTGGTTCAGTCCTGGTTCAGTCCTGGTTTAGACCTGGTTTAGACCTAGGCTAGACCTGGTTTAGACCTGGTTTAGTCCTGGTTTAGTCTTGGTTCAGACCTGGTTCAGACCTGGTTCAGACCTGGTTCAGACCTGGTTTAGACCTGGTTTAGAGGCTAGACCTGGTTTAGACCTGGTTTAGTCCTGGTTTAGTCCTGGTTCAGACCTGGTTCAGACCTGGTTCAGACCTGGTTTAGTCCTGGTTTAGTCCTGGTTTAGTCCTTGCTGACCCTTCTGTGTGTTCTTAGCGTGTGCTGAAGTGTCTGATGAAGAGGAGCTAGAGCCGACCTCCACAAAGGCCCAGAAAAACAAACTGACCAAGAGGACAGATGGTGAGTACAACTGATCCTGGTTTAGTCCTGGTTTAGTCCTGGTTTAGTCCTGGTTTAGTCCTGGTTTAGACCTGGTTTAGACCTGGTTTAGACCTGGTTTAGACCTGGTTTAGTCCTGGTTCAGTCCTGGTGTTTAGACCTGGTTTAGACCTGGTTCAGTCCTGGTTCAGTCCTGGTTTAGACCTGGTTTAGACCTGGTTTAGACCTGGTTTAGACCTGGTTTAGTCCTGGTTTAGTCCTGGTGTTTAGACCTGGTTTAGACCTGGTTCAGTCCTGGTTCAGTCCTGGTGTTTAGACCTAGGGTAGACCTGGTTTAGTCCTGGTTTAGACATGGTTTAGACATGGTTTAGGCCTGGTTTAGGCCTGGTTTAGGCCTGGTTTAGACCTGGTTCAGTCCTGGTTTAGACCTGGTTTAGACCTAGGCTAGACCTGGTTTAGACCTGGTTTAGTCCTGGTTTAGTCTTGGTTCAGACCTGGTTCAGACCTGGTTCAGACCTGGTTCAGACCTGGTTTAGTCCTGGTTTAGTCCTGTTTCAGTCCTTTTTTAGACCTGGTTTAGACCTGGTTTAGTCCTGGTTTAGTCCTGGTTTAGTCCTGGTTTAGACCTGGTTCAGTCCTGGTGTTTAGACCTGGTTTAGACCTGGTTTAGACCTGGTTCAGTCCTGGTCCAGTCCTGGTTTAGACCTGGTTTAGACCTGGTTTAGACCTGGTTTAGTCCTGGTTCAGTCCTGGTGTTTAGACCTGGTTTAGACCTGGTTCAGTCCTGGTTCAGTCCTGGTGTTTAGACCTAGGGTAGACCTGGTTTAGTCCTGGTTTAGACATGGTTTAGGCCTGGTTTAGGCCTGGTTTAGACCTGGTTTAGTCCTGGTTCAGTCCTGGTTTAGACCTGGTTTAGACCTAGGCTAGACCTGGTTTAGTCCTGGTTCAGACCTGGTTCAGACCTGGTTCAGACCTGGTTTAGTCCTGGTTTAGTCCTGGTTTAGTCCTTGCTGACCCTTCTGTGTGTTCTTAGCGTGTGCTGAAGTGTCTGATGAAGAGGAGCTAGAGCCGACCTCCACAAAGGCCCAGAAAAACAAACGGACCAAGAGGACAGATGGTGAGTACAACTGATCCTGGTTTAGTCCTGGTTTAGTCCTGGTTTAGTCCTGGTTTAGACCTGGTTTAGACCTGGTTTAGACCTGGTTTAGACCTGGTTTAGACCTGGTTTAGACCTGGTTTAGACCTGGTTTAGACCTGGTTCAGTCCTGGTCCAGTCCTGGTTTAGACCTGGTTTAGACCTGGTTTAGACCTGGTTTAGACCTGGTTTAGACCTGGTTTAGACCTGGTTTAGTCCTGGTTCAGTCCTGGTGTTTAGACCTGGTTTAGACCTGGTTCAGTCCTGGTTCAGTCCTGGTGTTTAGACCTAGGGTAGACCTGGTTTAGTCCTGGTTTAGACATGGTTTAGGCCTGGTTTAGACCTGGTTCAGTCCTGGTTCAGTCCTGGTTTAGACCTGGTTTAGACCTAGGCTAGACCTGGTTTAGTCCTGGTTTAGTCTTGGTTCAGACCTGGTTCAGACCTGGTTTAGTCCTGGTTCAGTCCTGGTGTTTAGACCTGGTTTAGACCTGGTTCAGTCCTGGTCCAGTCCTGGTCCAGTCCTGGTTTAGACCTGGTTTAGACCTGGTTTAGACCTGGTTCAGTCCTGGTGTTTAGACCTGGTTTAGACCTGGTTCAGTCCTGGTTCAGTCCTGGTGTTTAGACCTAGGGTAGACCTGGTTTAGACATGGTTTAGGCCTGGTTTAGGCCTGGTTTAGACCTGGTTCAGTCCTGGTTCAGTCCTGGTTTAGACCTGGTTTAGACCTAGGCTAGACCTGGTTTAGACCTGGTTTAGTCCTGGTTTAGTCTTGGTTCAGACCTGGTTCAGACCTGGTTCAGACCTGGTTCAGACCTGGTTTAGTCCTGGTTTAGTCCTTGCTGACCCTTCTGTGTGTTCTTAGCGTGTGCTGAAGTGTCTGATGAAGAGGAGCTAGAGCCGACCTCCACAAAGGCCCAGAAAAACAAACGGACCAAGAGGACAGATGGTGAGTACAACTGATCCTGGTTTAGTCCTGGTTTAGTCCTGGTTTAGTCCTGGTTTAGTCCTGGTTTAGTCCTGGTTTAGTCTTGGTTTAGACCTGGTTTAGACCTGGTTTAGACCTGGTTTAGACCTGGTTTAGACCTGGTTTAGACCTGGTTTAGTCCTGGTTCAGTCCTGGTGTTTAGACCTGGTTTAGACCTGGTTCAGTCCTGGTCCAGTCCTGGTTTAGACCTGGTTTAGACCTGGTTTAGACCTGGTTTAGACCTGGTTTAGTCCTGGTTTAGTCCTGGTGTTTAGACCTGGTTTAGACCTGGTTCAGTCCTGGTTCAGTCCTGGTGTTTAGACCTAGGGTAGACCTGGTTTAGTCCTGGTTTAGACATGGTTTAGACATGGTTTAGGCCTGGTTTAGGCCTGGTTTAGGCCTGGTTTAGGCCTGGTTTAGACCTGGTTCAGTCCTGGTTTAGACCTGGTTTAGACCTAGGCTAGACCTGGTTTAGACCTGGTTTAGTCCTGGTTTAGTCCTGGTTTAGTCCTGGTTTAGTCCTGGTTTAGACCTGGTTTAGACCTGGTTTAGACCTGGTTTAGACCTGGTTTAGACCTGGTTTAGACCTGGTTTAGTCCTGGTTTAGTCCTGGTTTAGTCCTGGTTTAGACCTGGTTCAGACCTGGTTCAGTCCTGGTTCAGTCCTGGTTTAGTCCTGGTTTAGTCCTGGTTCAGACCTGGTTCAGACCTGGTTCAGACCTGGTTTAGACCTGGTTCAGTCCTGGTTCAGTCCTGGTTCAGTCCTGGTTCAGTCCTTGTTTAGTCCTGGTTCAGTCCTGGTTTAGTCCTGGTTCAGTCCTGGTTCAGTCCTGTTTCAGTCCTGGTTTAGACCTGGTTTAGACCTGGTTCAGTCCTGGTTCAGTCCTGGTTTAGTCCTGGTTTAGTCCTGGTTTAGTCCTGTTTCAGAGCTGGTTTAGGCCTGGTTTAGGCCTGGTTTAGTCCTGGTTTAGGCCTGGTTTAGTCCTGGTTCAGTCCTGGTTTAGACCTGGTTTAGACCTGGTTTAGACCTGGTTTAGTCCTGGTTTAGTCCTGGTTTAGACCTGGTTTAGACCTGGTTTAGACCTGGTTTAGACCTGGTTTAGACCTGGTTTAGACCTGGTTTAGACCTGGTTTAGACCTGGTGTTTAGACCTGGTGTTTAGACCTGGTTTAGACCTGGTGTTTAGACCTGGTTTAGACCTGGTTCAGTCCTGTTTCAGTCCTGGGGTAGTCCTGGTGTTTAGACCTAGGGTAGACCTGGTTTAGTCCTGGTTCAGTCCTGGTTTAGTCCTGGTTCAGTCCTGGTTCAGTCCTGTTTCAGTCCTGGTTTAGACCTGGTTCAGTCCTGGTCCAGTCCTGGTTTAGTCCTGGTTTAGTCCTGTTTCAGACCTGGTTTAGGCCTGGTTTAGGCCTGGTTTAGGCCTGGTTTAGGCCTGGTTTAGTCCTGGTTCAGTCCTGGTTCAGTCCTGGTTTAGACCTGGTTTAGACCTGGTTTAGACCTGGTTTAGACCTGGTTTAGACCTGGTTTAGACCTGGTTTAGTCCTGGTTTAGTCCTGGTTTAGACCTGGTTTAGACCTGGTTTAGACCTGGTGTTTAGACCTGGTTTAGACCTGGTTCAGTCCTGTTTCAGTCCTGGGGTAGTCCTGGTGTTTAGACCTAGGGTAGACCTGGTTTAGTCCTGGTTCAGTCCTGGTTTAGACCTGGTCCAGACCTGGTCATCAGGATAAACATAAGTCTTTATGTGTCTTATTGTCTCCATCAGAAGCTTCTAGAAACCCAAAGAAACCCTGGAGTGAGGAGGAGAGCCGTGGAGAAGAGGATGGAGAAGTACCTGGCTCTGTGTGCTGTGCCTCACACAGGAGTCTGCAGCCCTCATCAACAGAACCTGGAAGGACCTCAAGTACTTTGTGTATAATACTATTATCCGACTCAAGAGGCAGCTTGTGTAGCTGGTATTTGTGTCAAACTCATTCCCAAAGCGCCGCAGTGGCTGCAGGTTTTCCATCAGACCAAGCAGGAGCAGAGCAGACTCCTCCCATTTCCTCAGTGAGTTCAGTCTTAACCTGAAGGTTTGAGGAAATGGGAGGAGTCTGCTCTGCTCCTGCTTGGTCTGATGGAAAACCTGCAGCCACTGCGGCGCTTTAGGAATGAGTTTGACCGCCCTGCTTTAATGTTAAGTGCAGTTATGTTTTAAAGTCCCGTTCAAGAGCACTTTGTATTAGGTCCTTTGTAATTGTCCTGTTGGGACAAGTCAAAATACAAAGATGCAAATAAACCTGTCTTTCAAATGTTTTGCTTTGTTTTATTAAAATTGCTGTGATCCCACATAATAATCTGTGTCCATTTGCACATGTGACCAACTATATAATTCTAAATATACCTTCAAAGAGTAAAAAAAAAGGTCTATTCATGATTTTTTTTGCAAATTTCACTTATTGCCCCCACTCTGATGGTTCAAAACTTTTTCTTAAATCTTGGTTTCTAAAATTTTTTCAATGGAGTGTATAGCTCCGCAGCGCCATCAAGTGTCTAGAAAGTGTTTTTTCTTCCTCCTAAAACATTGGGAAAGGCAAGTCCTCAGTTTTCATGTTTTTAACTACGACCTCACTAGTGTTTGCGGGAATGTGTGTGTTTGTGTGTGTGTTCTGGCGAATAGAGACTGATTGTTGAATGTCTGAAGTGTTATTGCAATAGCACCACACTGAGAGCGAGGGTCAGGGCAGATAGTAACATGTGTGCACGTGTGTGTGTGCGCGCCCCGGACACGAGTGCACACACACACACACTTCAGCAACGAGCGTACGAGCGCTGAGAAATGAATGAATGAGAATGAAAAGTGTGGAGCAAAGTGATCGGAGGCAGGGAAGTTACAAGTGTGTGTGTGTGTTCTGGTGATTAAATAAAGACTGATTCTTTAATGTCTGAAGTGTTACTGCGATAGCACCACTGAGAGCAGGGTCAGGACAGAGGGAGTTATACTCGTAGGAAACGCTTTTCTTTGGCCTTGCAGCCACACACTCCCTGTGCCCCTCGGTCTGGGGCTTATATGAAAGGTTTAACAGAAGCGGAGAATATAAGAAAGTGCAGGAGAGACGTGTGTGTGAAAATGCGTGTCACAGGAAGACGTGTAATGTGACGCAAGATAATCAGATATTAGGACCGACATCACACACATCAGGTCTGAGTGAGATATTAGGACCTATAACACACACATCAGGTCTGAGTGAGATATTAGGACCTATAACACACACATCAGGTCTGAGTGAGATATTAGGACCTATAACACACACATCAGGTCTGAGTGAGATATTAGGACCTACAACACACACATCAGGTCTGAGTGAGATATCAGGACCTGCAACACACACATCAGTTCTGAGTGAGATTTTAGGACCTACAACACACACATCAGGTCTGAGTGAGATATTAGGACCTACAACACACACATCAGGTCTGAGTGAGATATTAGGACCTATAACACACACATCAGGTCTGAGTGAGATATCAGGACCTACAACACACACATCAGGTCTGAGTGAGATATTAGGACCTACAACACACACATCAGGTCTGAGTGAGATATTAGGACCTACAACACACACATCAGGTCTGAGTGACATATTAGGACCTACAACACACACATCAGGTCTGAGTGACATATTAGGACCTACAGTATAACAAGCACTTCAGGTCTGAGTGAAATATTTATCAATCGTTACTCCTTTCACGGAGAGTAACTCTGTAGATGGACAAATACATTATAACTTTAATGTAGAATTATTTATTTTTATACATTGTGTTTGTAATTTTTGACACCTCACTTTTATATTTGTTTTTGATGTTTTAAATTCTAATTTAAACATGATTTTCCAACTGGAGTTAAGACAATTTTTCAGGGAGATAATCTACTGACACAAGGAGAACATGCAAGCTCCACTCCAAAAGGCCCCTTCTGGCTGAAAGTTTTTTTCTTTTCTTTTTTTTTACAAACACACACTCACTACTCAAGTATCTTTTTAAATTACCATGAGTCAATATTTTGGCTATTCTACCCACCTCTGGGAATGTATTTAAGTTTGTGACAAAATAGGTGACATATGAGGACAAGTGTGTGTGTGTTAAAAGTGTGTTAAGGTAGTACCGTGCACGACCAGAGAGGCGCTTCAAACTTTTTGGGACGGAGTGTTTCGGCCCCGACACACATTTTCACTATTTGTAGACATTTTGGGACATGCTTGATTTTTGGTGTGGAGCTTGTTCTGGGCCTCTACAACACTGTAGTATGCATGGAAAAATGGGGACCTGAAAAAAGTCCTCACATTTCCTCAGGTCCTGATATTGAAGGTGTGTTATCATACAAAAGTCCTCATATGTCCACAAAACAAACGCACTCATACACACACACACACAAACACACTCACACATACATACACACACACACACAACACACACTCATACACTCATACACACACACACAAACACACACTCACACTCATACACACACACACACAAACACTCATACACACACACACACAAACACACAAACCCACACTCATACACACACAAACACACAAACACACACTCACACTCATACACACACACAAACACACTCACACACACACACACACACACACTCATACACTCACACACACACACACTCATACACACACACACACAAACACACAAACACACACTCATACACACACAAACACACACTCACACTCATACACACACACACAAACACACTCACACACACACACACACTCATACACTCACACACACACTTATACACACACACACACAAACACACAAACATACACACACTCATACACTCACACACACACACTCACACTCATACACACACACAGACAAACACACACTCACACTCATACACACACACACACTCATACACTCACACACACACACAAACACACACTCATACACTCACACACACACACAAACACACACTCACACTCATACACACACACACACACACACAAACACACATAGTTACTTCTTTAACGTCTGTAATCTTACTTCAAAGAGAAACAGTCCTTGATCTACAGTAGTTCTAGCAACACTGTTGAATACACAAACACACACACATGGAACTGACTTTAGTCCAGGACCAGGCCAGAACCAGGACAGAAACAAACTAGAACCAGTCCAGAACCAGGCAAGAAACAAACTAGAACCAGTCCAGAACCAGGCAAGAAACTAGTTCAGGACCAGGCCAGAAACTAGTCCAGGACTGCTCCGGTAGTGCCACAGTAGTAGAGGACCTGGTTTCCATGACAACTGTGTGTGCGTCTCACCCGAGGGAACCCGCGCACGGCACAGCTGATGGCCGTGGTGTAGCCTGCCACCACCTTCCTGTCCACTAGGGGCGCTGTGAACTTGGGCGAGTGGCTCAGGTCCATCTCTTTGTACGGACGAGGACTGAAATCCAAACCTGAGAAACACAGGATGTTACAGTCGTTATGATGAATATTTAAAAACACAGTATTATACATTTAAGTACACCAGCTTTAAAGGTACAGGAGGATTTTCTACTTCCGGGTCGATCGTCAAGACTATTGGTCCCCTAAACCTTTCACTGCAGAAGATCTCACGGCTCAAACTGATGGAACTCTGCAGTTAAAGTAATTCTCATCAACGTGTGTCATATGGAACATCAAACCAGCACAATACTGAACATTGTTTGTTTAGTATTGGCTCAGTCTTATCCCGGGTCCACCCACAGGCCAGGAGTGGTATTACAAGCATGTCCGCGCACGTCATTTTGGCCATTTTTGAGTCCAAAGACTGCCTCCGCCCGAGTTTAGCCCTGCGCCTTTGTACATGACAGTCTCCTCTGGTCCTGCCTCCTCTGGTCCTGTCTCCTCTGGTCTCCTCTGATCCTGTCTCCTCTGGTCCTGTCTCCTCTGGTTACAGTATGTCTCCTCTGGTTACAGTATGTCTCCTCTGGTCCTGTCTCCTCTGGTTCTGCCTCCTCTGGTCCTGTCTCCTCTGGTTACAGTATATCTCCTCTGGTTCTGTCTCCTCTGATCCTGTCTCCTCTGGTCCTGTCTCCTCTGGTTACAGTATGTCTCCTCTGGTCCTGTCTCCTCTGGTTCTGCCTCCTCTGGTCCTGTCTCCTCTGGTTACAGTATGTCTCCTCTGGTCCTGTCTCCTCTGGTCCTGTCTCCTCTGGTCCTGTCTCCTCTGGTTACAGTATGTCTCCTCTGGTCCTGTCTCCTCTGGTCCTGTCTCCTCTGGTCCTGTCTCCTCTGGTTCTGCCTCCTCTGGTCCTGTCTCCTCTGGTTACAGTATGTCTCCTCTGGTCCTGTCTCCTCTGGTCCCACATTCACACTCACACTCATTCACCCTGAACTATTGCTTTTAGTGGTAGGGGAAACCGGGGCACCCGGAGGAAACCTACGCAGACACAGGGAAAACATACAAACTCGACCCGGAAAGGACCTGTTCCGACCGGGATTCGAACCCAGGACCTTCTTGCTGAGAGGCGAGAGGGCTAACCACTCAGCCACCGTGCCGTCTCTTACACATAGACTCTCTGATGGAGGAGCCGCAGTTTGACAGGTTAAATAAAAACTGTTTAAAATGTTCCTGAAGCCTTCGCACCTCGCAGCTGTTGGAACCTTTGCTAATTGTGCAAATAAAAGTGATATTTTTGCCTCTCGGTTCCTGAAACAGCACCGGCACCTTCTGAAAAAGCACCGGCATCTTCTGAAAAAGCACCGGCACCTTCTGAAAAAGCACCGGCACCTTCTGAAAAAGCACCGGCACCTTCTGAAAAAGCACCGGCACCTTCTGAAAAAGCACCGGCACCTTCTGAAAAAGCACCAGCATCTTCTGAAAAAGCACCGGCACCTTCTGAAAAAGCACCGGCACCTTCTGAAAAAGCACCGGCACCTTCTGAAAAAGCACCGGCACCTTCTGAAAAAGCACCAGCACCTTCTGAAAAAGCACCGGCACCTTCTGAAAAAGCACCGGCACCTTCTGAAAAAGCACCAGCACCTTCTGAAAAAGCACCGGCACCTTCTGAAAAAGCACCGGCACCTTCTGAAAAAGCACCAGCACCTTCTGAAAAAGCACCAGCACCTTCTGAAAAAGCACCAGCACCTTCCCACAGACACAGAACAATGTGCTTAAACATGGGCTATAATCATCTCCTGGTCTGGGTCCAGGGTTTGGTCTGGGTCCAGGGTTTGGTCCGGGTCCAGGGTTCGGTCCGGGTCCAGGGTTTGGTCCGGGTCCAGGGTTTGGTCCGGGTCCAGGGTTTGGTCCGGGTCCAGGGTTTGGTCCGGGTCCAGGGTTTGGTTGGAGCGGGGACAGATCCACAGAAAACCCTGATGTGTATTTTTGGCGCTGGTTGAAGAAGGCGGTGACTTCTCTTCTTTTTAAACGGTTTCCAAATGAAATAATTACCAAGAACTTAACGAAAATAACAGTTTTTGTTGTAAAGGTGAGAACGACACTGTGAAGGTGAAGAAGAAGATCAGTGTTTTCAGATTATTAGACCTCAAAACTCCTTCTCTTAAACACATGTGTCTCTATATTCTAGAATAAACTTAAAATAGATTGGACCAAGTTTAATGTATTCATTCTCGTGCATCACATGAAAAACTAAATCGGTTAAATCCATTCGACCAATGAGTTCTCTCTGCCACAGTTTCAGGATTTGAGTTTTACAAAGAAAACTGGGTTTACAGTGTAGGCCACAGGGAGCAGGTCCCCGTATTGAGAACCAGAGGCAGAATCAGTGGGGCCACTAATACTAACAAACATCCAATCATTCACGGCCTCTCACGCCATTTTACTAAATAAGAACTAAAGTTAAAGCTGCATTACCTGACTTTATGTTTGTATTCATGAGTTAAATCCAGTCCATGTCCATGCAGTGCTTTGGGATAAACGTCCTTTTGAAGAATAACTAGCACAGATTTGAGCTGGAGTGACATTTTATTTTAGATCGAGTTTTTGAGCAACAGGGAAGAGAAAGTGTTTCGGGTCCAGATTGTGACCAATCACAGCGGAAGTGCTTTTATTCTTTATTTTGTTATTATGCCTTCTCTACTCTTACCTCTCTCTCTGACTGTTGCACTGAGCCAGAGACATTTCCAAGTCTGTGACTTCCTGTTACATACGTGGCAATAAAAAAGATTCTGATTCTGGACTAGTCTGGTCTTATCCATCCGTACTCTCAGGTCAATCCTCATGTCCTGCATTAACGTCTGGGTCTGGTCCCTGTGTTTGTGATTACAATCGGTTGAATTCCATCCGACCAATCAGAGAGCGCGGGAGGCGGGTGTTGTAGTTAGTTGTGGGAGACGTCAAGAGTTTGTGTTGAACGGGCAGGTTGTAGTTTGGTGAAGAATGTGATAGTAAAGTATTCTGGTCTGGTTCTATCAAGAAACTGAAGCCGGAACAAGAGGAATGTTTAGCAAATGTAATCGCTGGAAAAGATTGTGGCGCTACTCGTAAACGGGCTCCGTTAGTGGCAAAGGAGATGGCTAAAGCTAGGCTAAATGCTAAATGCTAACAACAGACTCGGGCGCACTACATACGTCACAGTAAACTCAGATCCAATCGTTTCAATCTGCAAAAGGAGTTAACCCCTCCCACCTGTTCACGGAGTCAATGGAGCAAATCCAGACCTTAGTATGAAATGTAATGTGTACTATGGTGTGGTAAGACCCGACTAGTTCTGGACCACTGGCCCCCACTTTCATGAGAAAAGCTACAGGTGTCATGGTTTAGGTTTATTTCCTGTTTTATTTTGTAGTTTGTTATATCCCTGTGTCTTTGGTTGCTCTTCCTGTTTACTGATTACCTGCCCCGCCCTCCTGCCCCGCCCTCCAGCCCCGCCCTCCTCTGTCTCACCTGTGTCTCGTTAGTCTTGTATTTAGCCCTGTGTGTTCCTTCACTTCCTGTTCCGTCAGTGTCATTCCGCGTCCATTTTAGTTCTGTCCTTGTTCCCTTTGTTTTTGGATTTGTT
>OZ035840.1:1081808-1096808 GCA_964034765.1 Knipowitschia caucasica | reverse complement strand
AGGGTAGAGTAGAGTAGAGTAGAGTAGAGTAGAGTAGAGTAGGGTAGGGTAGGGTAGGGTAGAGTAGAGTAGAGTAGAGTAGAGTAGAGTAGAGTAGAGTAGAGTAGGGTAGGGTAGGGTAGGGTAGGGTAGGGTAGGGCAGGGCAGGGCAGGGCAGGGCAGGGTAGGGTAGGGTAGGGTAGGGTAGAGTAGGATAGAGTAGAGTAGAGTAGAGTAGAGTAGAGCAGGATAGAGTAAGGCTGGTTTTCATACATGTCCTCTACACTCTCAAAACATGTTAGAGGAAAGGGACTACTTCATTAGCCAAGAGCTAGCACGAGCTCCTTAGCAACAGTTGCCATGGCCGAAAAGCCCAGACAGAGAAGAAAAAGCAAAATCGACCAAAATGTAACTTTTTTTTCTTGTTTTTAAGAAACTTTAGTATCTTATTTAGCATTTATTCGTCCCAGAGTTGGGAAATTCTAGTGTTGCAGTGCACATTACAGAACAGTGGGAATAAAAAGACCAGTCAAAACAATCTAAGCAGAAGAAAGAACTTAATAAACTCAAATATCTAATAACTTAGAATTCTGCATCTCTCTGCTCCCTGAAGCCGCTGGTCCCGGTCTGAGCGTGTACCTTGGTCTTCATGTCGGCCTTCTGCACCGTGTATCCGATGATGTCACAGTTGCCGTTGTCTTTGGGCGGTTTCCACTCGAGAGCGGCGTTGAAGCCCCAGACGTCGGTGACCTGCACGGCCACCGGGGGGCCGGGTATGTCTGCGAGCACAGCCACAAGAGGGAGGTTAGCACGGAGATATGGACAACGCTAGCTCAGTGACCTGAAATGGGAAGAAAAACACTAATGAGGTCGTCAAGAAAGTTTGTTGGTTTTGAGAATTCACCACAAACTCTGAGATTCTGCTTCACTCTTGGTGGAAACGGGGCATATCTGAAATTCCAACACGATCGAGACTTCTCTGTCGTGTGAAAAGTGGATTTTAAAGTGTCATCTGAAACTGCAGTATGCTATAGGTGATTATGGTCAAAGTCCTTCTAATCCTGGTGCAGCCTAAATACAGTGTTATCACAGACTCTCATTACCGCGACCTCCAAAAAGTGACAGAGTGGCCCTTTAAATCCCATCTAATCCCAATGCACAGAGCTGTAATCCGGACTCATGGGTCCTGCTCACCTCCGCACAGCGACATGCATCCACCACATGTGCCAAACTCAGGCCCGGGGGCCAAATCCGGCCCGCAACACAGTTATTAGTGGCCCTTGATATGATTTTAAATGATGTACAGTATATCGCACTGATGTAAAGGGCGAGTATGGCATGTTATACTTCATTTTAAAGTCTCAGGAAAACAACCATGTGATCGTTTCTGTTCTGAAATGTTAACTGAAATATTATTAGAATCAGAATTACATTTAGAAGTTATGGATTCTTTTTATCAGTCTTTCAAATACTATTCATTTGTCAAAAGAGTTTTACTCTTTTGGCCCAAACCAGCTCTAATGTGTTTATATTTGGCCCTGACCAAGTTGGGTTTGACACCCGTGATTTAAAGGGTCAATCCTGTGGTAGAAACAGAGTGAAGGACAGAAGAGGAGTAGTTTGATTCTCTGATCTGTGTTGGTGAATTGACAGCTTTGAAAAATCCTCAGAGATTTAGAGCGAGACACAAATATAACTGTCAGAGCCCAAGAAAACCTTTCCCAGACACAGAGAGAACATGCAAACTCCTCTCAGGAAGATAAATACAAATGTATTTACTGAGTACATTTAATGCACTGTGAGTATTTATGATTTGAATGCCTCGTGTGGTTGTTTCTATCTCTTCTGAGACTGCCACCGCCCTCAGGCCACACGGCAACGGACAAAGCGGAAGAAACTGGGTGGATGGAGGGATGATCTCACCATTCAGTTAGTACCTTCTCTCTCTCTCTCTCTCTCTCTCTCTCTCTCTCTCTCTCTCTCTCTCTCTCTCTCTCTCTCTCTCTCTCTCTCACAGACGATTAGGCTCATCTTCTCTTCCAAATGACTTAATAATCTCTGCTTCAAACACCTGCTGCAGAGAAATCCACAGAAAGTCTGTAATCTGAGTTTGTTCCTAATCTCAGAGGAACGTCTGAAAACCTGGATTAAGACTTCACAGAAAATTACATATTTTATTTGTGGCGTTTTTGCGACAGGTGCAGAGTTTAGCACCTCAAAGTGAGATCATCGTCAAAACAGATTTCAAAGATTCTGATGAGCACAGGGACTGGCCTCCTGCTGTTCTGAGGAGCACAGGGACTGGCCTCCTGCTGGGACTCTGAGGAGCACAGGGACCGGCCTCCTGCTGGGACTCTGAGGAGCACAGGGACTGGCCTCCTGCTGGGACTCTGAGGAGCACAGGGACTGGCCTCCTGCTGGGACTCTGAGGAGCACAGGGACTGGCCTCCTGCTGGGACTCTGAGGAGCACAGGGACTGGCCTCCTGCTGGGACTCTGAGGAGCACAGGGACTGGCCTCCTGCTGGGACTCTGAGGAGCACAGGGACTGGCCTCCTGCTGGGACTCTGAGGAGCACAGGGACTGGCCTCCTGCTGGGACTCTGAGGAGCACAGGGACTGGCCTCCTGCTGGGACTCTGAGGAGCACAGGGACTGGCCTCCTGCTGGGACTCTGAGGAGCACAGGGACTGGCCTCCTGCTGGGACTCTGAGGAGCACAGGGACTGGCCTCCTGCTGGGACTCTGAGGAGCACAGGGACTGGCCTCCTGCTGGGACTCTGAGGAGCACAGGGACTGGCCTCCTGCTGGGACTCTGAGGAGCACAGGGACTGGCCTCCTGCTGGGAATCTGAGGAGCACAGGGACTGGCCTCCTGCTGGGACTCTGAGGAGCACAGGGACTGGCCTCCTGCTGGGACTCTGAGGAGCACAGGGACTGGCCTCCTGCTGGGACTCTGAGGAGCACAGGGACTGGCCTCCTGCTGGGACTCTGAGGAGCACAGGGACTGGCCTCCTGCTGGGACTCTGAGGAGCACAGGGACTGGCCTCCTGCTGGGACTCTGAGGAGCACAGGGACTGGCCTCCTGCTGGGACTCTGAGGAGCACAGAACCACTTTTGGACCATCCTGTAAGGAGGTTTTCAGGAGGAAAGGCGTCATACAAATTCTCTTTCCGGGTACACCCCCACAGGGGAGAGTGAGATTGCAGCATGTCAGTGCACGCATCGTCAGTGCACGTGTCGTCAGTGCACGTGTTGTCAGTGCACGTGTTGTCAGTGCACGCATCATGGACCTTTTGGAGCCGGGACCCGCCCCCTCTGGGGAAACTCTGGTCCTGGACCCGTTTCGTTTCACTGACCTACGACCTGGATGTGAATATCCGCGCTGGCCACCGTGTCTTCGATCTGAACCCTGAGGGTATAGACCCCAGAGTGTTCTCGCTCAGACGAGCGGATGAAGAGGATGGAGTCTGCGTCACTGGTGCGGATCCCCACAGACCGGTCCTCAAGGGGGGCCCCATCTTTGAACCAAGTCACCACAGGCCGAGGCTTCCCCTGCAGCCGGAGGAGAGGGTGAGGAGAGGGAGTGAGGGGGACGGGAGGAGAGGAGCGGGTCGGGAGGGAGGGGAGGAGAGGGTGAGGAGAAGGTGAGGAGAGGGAGTGAGGGGGAGGGGAGGAAAGGGTGAGGAGCGGGAGAGGGGAGGAGAGGGTGAGGAGAGGGTGAGGAGAAGGTGAGGAGAGGGAGTGAGGGGGGAGCGGGTGAGGAGCGGGAGAGGGGAGGAGAGGTGAGGAGCGGGAGAGGGGAGGAGAGGGTGAGGAGAGGGAGAGGGGAGGAGAGGGTGAGGAGAGGGAGAGGGGAGGAGGGGTGAGGAGAGGGAGAGGGGAGGGGGAGGAGGAGGGGGAGGAGGAGAACCAACAGAAATATACAGAGGTTATTTCAAGAATGTGATATTTTAATAATAAATCCACAGTTACTAGAACCACAAACACAGACTTTTATCAACATCAACATGAGTCTCATCCAGGACTGAGGCTGTAGACCCAGGACTGAGGCTGTAGACCCAGGACTGAGGCTGTAGACCCAGGACTGAGGCTGTAGACCTGGGACTCAGACTGTAGACCCGGGACTCAGACTGTAGAACGAGGACTTAGGCCACACAGTGCAGGACTGGGGCGTGTCCTTAGAACTGCTGTTGTGTCCCAAGGCAAGACACAAGAGAACCGTCTGTGAAATACATGAACAAAGAGGACGTACACAAAACGGTTCTGAAAGTGTCAAACTAATATTGGACATAATATAAGTTTTTCACGGCTGAGAGTTTGCCCAAAGCTGAGGTTTTGTTGTTTAAAAGCAGAGACCGCGCTCGGAGCAGTCTCGAGCTGCTACTTTTCCATCTCTGACACTTAAAACCGTGGTAAAAGTTGGTGTCTGCTCTCTTCTCCGCAGACTGAGTCCACTTGTTAGATCACACAGAGGCACTGGTTTGCCCCCGTCCCATGAGACCGCCCCCCCCCCCCCCCCCTCCCCTTCCCTCCAGCGCGGCGCCTTCTTCAAAAGACAAAATGGCGGACGTCGGTTCGGGCCTGTCAGGATTTATTTAGCTCCCACCGTACGCTTGCTCGGGGTCGCTGTTCAGAAGAGTGTGAGATCCAGAACGGAACGACAGAACCATTTCAGCAACATTTATCAAAGAGAATTTGTCACATTGTGTCATTGTCGTCTCTTTTATTTATACATTTCTGGGTCGGGGGGGGCTCAGGGGGGCTCAGGGGGGGGGGGGGGGTGATCAGAGCTGCACCCAGTTCACAAAGCCAAGAGTGTGGCTTCTCTTTTAGCAAAATACAGCCGTGGTCTTTCACCGAGGGCTTCAAGCAAAGTGGGGTTAAGTGTCTTGCTCAGGGACACAACAGCAGACATGAGAGGGGAGCAGGTGACATGACTCATGAGGGGATCGAACCCACGACCACTAGGTCCAAAGACCAATGACCTAGACCGAAGTCAGGCTCCAGTCGCTGTTTGCTGATGCAGAAGAGTCTAAGACAGTGGTGGTCCGGGACTTTTACGGACTTTAGCGTTTATGGACTTATTAAGTGCCTTCAGTCTCTTTCTCTTCTTTGAATTTAGTAAGAAAGTAATATTTATTTATATAGCACATTTTACAGACCAAGGTCGCCCAAAGTGCTTTAGAATATTCAGATATTTTAGCAGTCACACACGGTGATGATGAAGTGAGACCAGAACACACTGGTCCATCAAAGCCTCCGACCAAACACCATCTATTCACTCACTACATTCAGACCTATTGTACATGTTTTAGTGGTAGGGGAAACTGGAGCACCCGGAGAAAACCTAATCAGGCACGAGGAGAACATGCAAACTCCACTGTTCCAACCGGGATTCGAACCCAGGACCTTCTTAATGAGAAGTGAGAGGCTCCATTTTCTCACCCGCTCTTCTCTTAGCTCTAATCGACGTCTTCCACAATGGCTGACAGCTCTACAGTCAGAGTGTGAGAGAGAACACCCCTCTCTCATGATGGGCGTCCCTAAGGTTTCTCACTTTTTGTCGCACTGGGTTTTGTTCTTTGCCGATGCAGGAGGTTCGTGATCGGGACATGTTTCCACGTTTATGAACACACAGAGGTCGTCCCGCTCCCTGAGGACCAACGGCGCCTGTGTGCTTGTTATTGTTGCATTTCCAGTGTTCAGACGGTTTGATTCTCTAATCTGATGTTGGCAAAAGGACAACTCTGCAAAGTCCCCCGAGACGACTGCAGTTGTACAAAAATGCATTGAATTGAAAGAATCAAAGACATAAGATAAGAACAAACTTTATGGATCCTACAAATTTCTCTTTCTATCTATTTCTTTATTAGTGAAGTAAAAATATGTGTTGAAAAATTGTTCAGCCCAGATTTCTGCCCTATGTTACCACCCCCACAGTCTGCGCAGATGTCTTCCTTACCGGGGGTTCACACTTGGGTCTAACTTTGCAACTCAGAGAATCAAAAATGCAAAGTATTTATGTTTTTCAGTGTTGCATCATGTCTTTAGCCCCGTGTTACTGCAGTAATGAAATCCCCCAGAAACCTTTTTGAAACATCCTAAAACTCAAAGAGCGGCTTTTTGACACATATTTGAGGATCCCTGAGTTCTGTGAAAAGCAGCAGTTTAGGGGATACTCTCCCGAAGGCTTTTAGTCCAAGTTTTTTTCCACAATCTTTAATCTTCTCTTCAGCTCTTTCTCACAAATCCACTCACATTTCCCTCTTAGGAGACGGTTAAAAGTCCCGTGGAGTTTTCTGCAAATTGAATTAATGTGTAAACAGTCTTCACAGTCAAACTCGGGGCGGTTTTGGTTTATCCCAAGTGTATTTCGATATTTTATGGTAAAGATATATTCTGGTTTTTCTATGATGTTATGAATATGTAGATAAAACACTACTTCTAGTGGTTTAGCTGAAAACTCTGGGATCATAGTTTGGTCTTCTCAACCTAGTCTGAACCCTGAGGACCCAGTCTGAACCCTGAGGACCGAGTCTGAACCCTGAGGACCCAGTCTGAACCCTGAGGACCCAGTCTGAACCCTGAGGACCAAGTCTGAACCCTGAGGACCCAGTCTGAACCCTGAGGACCGAGTCTGAACCCTGAGGACCCAGTCTGAACCCCGAGGACCCAGTCTGAACCTTGAGGACCGAGTCTGAACCCTGAGGACCGAGTCTGAACCCTGAGGACCGAGTCTGAACCCTGAGGACCCAGTCTGAACCCTGAGGACCCAGTCTGAACCCCGAGGACCCAGTCTGAACCCTGAGGACCGAGTCTGAACCCTGAGGACCCAGTCTGAACCCCGAGGACCCAGTCTGAACCCTGAGGACCCAGTCTGAACCCTGAGGACCCAGTCTGAACCCTGAGGACCCAGTCTGAACCCTGAGGACCGAGTCTGAACCCTGAGGACCCAGTCTGAACCCTGAGGACCCAGTCTGAACCCTGAGGACCCAGTCTGAACCCTGAGGACCGAGTCTGAACCCTGAGGACCCAGTCTGAACCCTGAGGACCGAGTCTGAACTCTAAGGACCCAGTCTAAACCCTGAGGACCCATTTCTCCAACAGGGGGCGATAATGTCCAAAAATGTGAATAAATGTGGTCAAATATCCCAGATCATCACTGTCCTTTTTCACTGATTTCTTAAAGGGACAGTGCACATTAATATACATTATACATGTAAACATGCCAGAATTAGCCTCAGGGCTGTGGTCCCTGTTGTTGTGTGTCCTTCTGAAGGGAATACAGTTACACACAACACAATCAGATAAATTATAACACAGTACCATGTAAACAAACAGTACCTTCAATAACAACCATTCATTCGCTATTTTTAGGATTTGATCTCTCTTTTTCATAAGTTTTAATATGTCCGAGTTTATCCATAGAACATATTTTTGTGCTGTTTATGGCAGATTTTCTGAGAGAACTATGGTTTTGTCTAATGTAAAGTATTCCACTGACGTTAACAGCTCGTCCCACTGAAGCTACAACGTTTTGTTTTTAGGACTTGGACCCATCTGGAGTATTTGAACCAAAGCGTTTTCTTCCTGATTTTTGATTCAGAAGGATTAAGTTATGGTCAAATAAACCTGTTCTTTCTGTCCTTGGACCCTCCTGCATCAGCGAGGACTGAGGACGACTCCAAAACCCAGGTCTAGTTTCAGGCTGAGTCCAGGACTGATGGAAGCTCAAACAGAAGTAGTATATATATGTATTATATATTTGTGCTCAGCGTTAGTCTCTGAGGCTGGACTCTCTCAGCGTTAGTCTCTGAGGCTGGACTCTCTCAGCGTTAGTCTCTGAGGCTGGACTCTCTCAGTGTTAGTCTCTGAGGCTGGACTCTCTCAGCGTTAGTCTCTGAGGCTGGACTCTCTCAGCGTTAGTCTCTGAGGCTGGACTCTCTCAGCGTTAGTCTCTGAGCTGGACTCTCTCAGGTTAGTCTCTGAGGCTGGACTCTCTCAGCGTTAGTCTCTGAGGCTGGACTCTCTCAGCGTTAGTCTCTGAGGCTGGACTCTCTCAGCGTTAGTCTCTGAGGCTGGACTCTCTCAGCGTTAGTCTCTGAGGCTGGACTCTCTCAGCGTTAGTCTCTGAGGCTGGACTCTCTCAGCGTTAGTCTCTGAGGCTGGACTCTCTCAGCGTTAGTCTCTGAGGCTGGACTCTCTCAGCGTTAGTCTCTGAGGCTGCCTTCGGTTAGTCTCTGAGGCTGGACTCTCTCAGCGTTAGTCTCTGAGGCTGGACTCTCTCAGCGTTAGTCTCTGAGGCTGGACTCTCTCAGCGTTAGTCTCTGAGGCTGGACTCTCTCAGCGTTAGTCTCTGAGGCTGGACTCTCTCAGTGTTAGTCTCTGAGGCTGGACTCTCTCAGTGTTAGTCTCTGAGGCTGGACTCTCTCAGTGTTAGTCTCTGAGGCTGGACTCTCTCAGTGTTAGTCTCTGAGGCTGGACTCTCTCAGCGTTAGTCTCTGAGGCTGGACTCTCTCAGCGTTAGTCTCTGAGGCTGGACTCTCTCAGTGTTAGTCTCTGAGGCTGGACTCTCTCAGTGTTAGTCTCTGAGGCTGGACTCTCTCAGTGTTAGTCTCTGAGGCTGGACTCTCTCAGTGTTAGTCTCTGAGGCTGGACTCTCTCAGTGTTAGTATCTGAGGCTGGACTCTCTCAGCGTTAGTCTCTGAGGCTGGACTCTCTCAGCGTTAGTCTCTGAGGCTGGACTCTCTCAGTGTTAGTCTCTGAGGCTGGACTCTCTCAGCGTTAGTCTCTGAGGCTGGACTCTCTCAGCGTTAGTCTCTGAGGCTGGACTCTCTCAGCGTTAGTCTCTGAGGCTGGACTCTCTCAGCGTCGACCTCAGCGTTAGTCTCTGAGGCTGGACTCTCTCAGCGTTAGTCTCTGAGGCTGGACTCTCTCAGCGTTAGTCTCTGAGGCTGGACTCTCTCAGGTTAGTCTCTGAGGCTGGACTCTCTCAGTCTCTGAGCTGTTCCTCAGGTCTCTGAGGCTGGACTCTCTCAGTGTTAGTCTCTGAGGCTGGACTCTCTCAGTGTTAGTCTCTGAGGCTGGACTCTCTCAGTGTTAGTCTCTGAGGCTGGACTCTCTCAGTGTTAGTCTCTGAGGCTGGACTCTCTCAGCGTTAGTCTCTGAGGCTGGACTCTCTCAGCGTTAGTCTCTGAGGCTGGACTCTCTCAGTGTTAGTCTCTGAGGCTGGACTCTCTCAGTGTTAGTCTCTGAGGCTGGACTCTCTCAGTGTTAGTCTCTGAGGCTGGACTCTCTCAGTGTTAGTCTCTGAGGCTGGACTCTCTCAGTGTTAGTATCTGAGGCTGGACTCTCTCAGTGTTAGTCTCTGAGGCTGGACTCTCTCAGCGTTAGTCTCTGAGGCTGGACTCTCTCAGTGTTAGTCTCTGAGGCTGGACTCTCTCAGTGTTAGTCTCGAGGCTGGACTCTCTCAGTGTTAGTCTCTGAGGCTGGACTCTCTCAGCGTTAGTCTCTGAGGCTGGACTCTCTCAGCGTTAGTCTCTGAGGCTGGACTCTCTCAGTGTTAGTCTCTGAGGCTGGACTCTCTCAGCGTTAGTCTCTGAGGCTGGACTTTCTCAGTGTTAGTCTCTGAGGCTGGACTCTCTCAGTGTTAGTCTCTGAGGCTGGACTCTCTCAGTGTTAGTCTCTGAGGCTGGACTCTCTCAGTGTTAGTCTCTGAGGCTGGACTTTCTCAGTGTTAGTCTCTGAGGCTGGACTCTCTCAGCGTTAGTCTCTGAGGCTGGACTCTCTCAGCGTTAGTCTCTGAGGCTGGACTCTCTCAGCGTTAGTCTCTGAGGCTGGACTTTCTCAGTGTTAGTCTCTGAGGCTGGACTCTCTCAGTGTTAGTCTCTGAGGCTGGACTCTCTCAGCGTTAGTCTCTGAGGCTGGACTCTCTCAGTGTTAGTCTCTGAGGCTGGACTCTCTCAGCGTTAGTCTCTGAGGCTGGACTCTCTCAGTGTTAGTCTCTGAGGCTGGACTCTCTCAGCGTTAGTCTCTGAGGCTGGACTCTCTCAGTGTTAGTCTCTGAGGCTGGACTCTCTCAGTGTTAGTCTCTGAGGCTGGACTCTGGCTGATAACATTATTGCGTGAGTGATGGTATAATTCTTGTGTATTGATTCCTGAGGCAGACGAACCTGGAAGGGGATGACGATGTTGACCTTCTCTCCCACTCGAGTGATGAGTTTGGAGCGAAGATGACGAGGCACACGGATCTTCGGCGTCTCTGAAGGAAAACATGTCATTAAACCAGGAGTGAGAAGGTGGGTGGAAGAAGGACAGACACAGACACAGACACAGACACAGAGACAGACACAGAGACGGACACAGACACAGTTACAGAGACAGACACAGACACAGAGACAGACACAGACACAGAGACAGAGACAGACACAGAGACAGACACAGAGACAGACACAGAGACAGAGACAGACACAGACTCAGAGACAGAGTCAGACACAGAGACAGAGACAGACACAGACTCAGAGACAGAGACAGACACAGACACAGAGACAGACACAGACACAGAGACAGACACAGACACAGAGACAGACACAGAGACAGACACAGAGACAGAGACAGAGACAGACACAGAGACAGAGACAGACACAGACACAGACACAAAGACAGACACAGAGACATACACAGACACAGACACAGACACAGTTACAGACACAGACACAGACACAGACACAGACAGAGACAGAGACAGAGACAGAGACAGACACAGACACAGACACAGTTACAGACACAGACACAGACACAGACACATACACAGACACAGAGACAGACACAGAGACATACACAGACACAGACACAGTTACAGACACAGACACAGACACAGACACAGACACAGTTACAGACACAGAGACAGACACAGAGACAGACACAGACACAGACACAGACACAGACACAGACACAGAGACAGACACAGACACAGACACAGTTACAGAGACAGACACAGACACAGACACAGACACAGTTACAGAGACAGAGACAGACACAGAGACAGAGACAGAGACAGACACAAACACAGACACAGAGACAGACACAGAGACAGACACAGACACAGACACAGTTACAGAGACAGACACAGACACAGACACAGAGACAGACACAGACACAGACACAGTTACAGAGACAGAGACAGACACAGAGACAGACACAGACACAGAGACAGACACAGAGACAGACACAGACACAGTTACAGAGACAGAGACAGACACAGAGACAGAGACAGAGACAGACACAGACACAGACACAGACACAGACACAGTTACAGAGACAGAGACAGACACAGACACAGATACAGATACAGACACAGACACAGACACAGAGACAGACACAGACACAGACACAGACACAGTTACAGAGACAGACACAGAGACAGAGACAGACACAGAGACAGACACAGAGACAGACACAGACACAGTTACAGAGACCGAGACAGACACAGAGACAGAGACAGAGACAGACACAGACACAGACACAGACACAGAGACAGACACAGACACAGACACAGACACAGAGACAGACACAGAGACAGACACAGACACAGTTACAGAGACAGAGACAGACACAGAGACAGAGACAGAGACAGACACAGACACAGACACAGACACAGTTACAGAGACAGAGACAGACACAGACACAGATACAGATACAGACACAGACACAGAGACAGACACAGAGACAGACACAGACACAGACACAGACACAGTTACAGAGACAGACACAGAGACAGAGACAGACACAGAGACAGACACAGAGACAGACACAGACACAGTTACAGAGACCGAGACAGACACAGAGACAGAGACAGAGACAGACACAGACACAGACACAGACACAGACACAGTTACAGAGACAGAGACAGACACAGACACAGAGACAGACACAGACACAGACACAGAGACAGTTTCAGACACAGACACAGAGACAGAGACAGACACAGACACAGACACAGAGACAGTTTCAGACACAGACACAGAGACAGAGACAGACACAGACACAGAGACAGAGACAGAGACAGACACAGAGACAGACACAGACACAGAGACAGACACAGACACAGACACAGTCACACACACAGACACAGACACAGAGACAGATACAGAGACAGAGACAGACAGAGACAGAGACAGAGGCAGAGACAGACACAGACACAGACACAGAGACAGACACAGACACGGAGACAGAGACAGACAGAGACAGACAGAGACAGACAGAGACAGAGACAGACACAGACACAGACACAGAGACAGACACAGACACAGACACAGACACAGAGACAGAGACAGACACAGAGACAGAGACAGACAGAGACAGAGACAGAGACAGACACAGAGACAGACACAGACACAGTCACACACACAGACACAGGCACAGTCACAGACACAGACACAGACACAGAGACAGAGACAGAGACAGAGACAGACACAGATACAGAAACAGACACAGACACAGACCGTACGTGAGGCAAAGTGCTTAACCTGGAAAAAGAACATTCTGATCTGTTTTTTACGTCTGAATGAACATTTGTGTGTTTCTCCCTCACCCACGATCTCCCGGATGGTGACGGCCTGGCCCAGGACGGCGGGGGGGCTGCGTCCGGCCGGGTTCACCGCCACCACCCGGAACTGCATCTTCTCCCCCACAGGAAGCTCCCTCACACGGTACTGGGTCTTCTCCACGGGCACCTCGTTCGCCTGCACCCACTGGTCACCTGGGAGAAGCAGGGAGGGGGAGAGAGGGGGAGGGGGGGGGGGAGGGAGGGAGAGGGAGGGGGGGGGGGGGGGGGGGAAAGGGGGAGGGAGGGAGAAGGAGGAGAGAGGGGGAGGGAGGGAAGAGAGAGGGGGGGAGAGGGGGAGGGAGGGGGAGAAGGGGGAGAGTGACCACAGCATGACCACAGTATTACAGAGTATTAGAGTATCCAGAGTATCTATAGAGTATCCAGAGTATCTATAGAGTATCCAGAGTATCTATAGCAGTACAAAAGTATGAGTACTTCCGTCCACGCAGTACTCGATGAAGTATCCCTGGATTCCTCCGGCGCCGATCTTCTCCGGTTGGCGCCACTTCAGAGAACAGGTGGAGTCGGTCACATCGTCCACCTGCAGACGGGTGGGCTCACTGGTGGGGGCTGGGGATACACAGACACCATCAACACATACCATAAATACCATCAATGCATACCATCAATATATACTATCAATACATACCATCGATACATACCATCAACACATACCATCAATACATACCATCGATACATACCATCGACACATACCATCAAACCAGAGAGAGACCAGAGAGAGAGAGAGACCAGAGAGAAACTAGAGAGAGAGAGAGAGAGACCAGAGAGAGACCAGAGAGAGAGAGAGACCAGAGAGAGACCAGAGAGAAACTAGAGAGAGAGTGAGAGAGAGACCAGAGAGAGACCAGAGAGAGACCAGAGAGAGACCAGAGAGAGACCAGAGAGAGAGACCAGAGAGAGAGACCAGAGAGAGAGACCAGAGAGAGACCAGAGAGAGACCAGAGAGAGAGAGACCAGAGAGAGAGACCAGAGAGAGACTAGAGAGAAACCAGAGAGAGAGACCAGAGAGAGACCAGAGAGAAACTAGAGAGAGAGTGAGGGAGAGACCAGAGAGAGACCAGAGAGAGACCAGAGAGAGAGACCAGAGAGAGAGACCAGAGAGAGACCAGAGAGAGACCAGAGAGAGAGACCAGAGAGAGAGACCAGAGAGAGACTAGAGAGAAACCAGAGAGAGAGACCAGTGAGAGACCAGAAAGAGACCGTGCGTGCCTCACCGATGGGCATGAACGGCGGTGAGGAGGCGCTGGGCTGGGACATGCCGATCCCGTTGACCGCGAAGACCCTCATCTCGTACAGAACGCCGTCGATCATCTTCTTGGCGTCGTACGTCGTGGATTCGTAAAGGTCAAAGTTCAGTTTGGTCCAACGTGGCGAGCCGACCTTCTTCCTCTCCATCAGAAAACCTGGACCAGACCAAGGACTTCAGATCGGTCTCAGTCTGGCTTCAAGTGACTCTGACCCTGTGGTGTGGGCTGTTTACTGCTATTCAACCGCTGTCCCTCTGTCTGTTCATGAATGCACTGGTGGGACTCGAACCCCTGGACTCCCTAGACCTGAGGACTAGATCCCAGTCTGAAACCCTGGACCTAGGACCAGTCCCTAGTCTGAAACCCTGGACCTAGGACTAGTCCCCAGTCTGAAAGCCTGGACCTAGGACTAGTCCCCAGTCTGAAACCCTAGACCTAGGACCAGTCCCTAGTCTGAAACCCTGGACCTAGGACTAGTCCCCAGTCTGAAATCCTGGACCTAGGACTAGTCCCCAGTCTGAAACCTTGGACCTAGGACTAGTCCCCAGTCTGAAACCCTGGACCTAGGACTAGTCCCCAGTCTGAAACCCTGGACCTAGGACTAGTCCCCAGTCTGAAAGCCTGGACCTAGGACTAGTCCCCAGTCTGAAACCCTAGACCTAGGACTTGTCCCCAGTCTGAAACCCTGGACCTAGGACTAGTCCCCAGTCTGAAACCCTAGACCTAGGACCAGTCCCTAGTCTGAAACCCTGGACCTAGGACTAGTCCCCAGTCTGAAAGCCTGGACCTAGGACTAGTCCCCAGTCTGAAACCCTAGACCTAGGACTTGTCCCCAGTCTGAAACCCTGGACCTAGGACTAGTCCCCAGTCTGAAATCCTGGACCTAGGACTAGTCCCCAGTCTGAAACCTTGGACCTAGGACTAGTCCCCAGTCTGAAACCCTGGACCTAGGACTAGTCCCCAGTCTGAAACCCTGGACCTAGGACTAGTCCCCAGTCTGAAACAACATGATCATCTCAGTATTGTCCATTTCTCCAGTTAATGATTCACAGAAACATGTTTTCGATCTAAATCTATAATAATGTTTCCAAGTTTAGTTCCTGAAAAGCCCTGATTCAGCAGTTTTCTCTGAGGATGGAGCGGAGCATC
>OZ035840.1:1076583-1081798 GCA_964034765.1 Knipowitschia caucasica | reverse complement strand
GAGCGAAAGCGGACGGAGCGATGAGAGGATGCAGAGTGGTGAGAGCGTAGGACTGCGATGCCGGACAACCACACCGGATCTTGGGGTAGGTGACGACCTTGGAGGAGAAGATATGGAGTAGATGGAGAGAAGCAAGAGCACGAGCACTGTTGTAGGAGTGGGGGAGGAGTATGCCTGATTCGCTAGTGGAGCGTCCCCCCAGGAGATCTGGAGGATTGTTGCGTGATGAGATAGGTCGAAGTTGGTAGGGAAGAGAGAGGAGTTTGATAAGTTGTGACGATGTATGGGGTGGAGAGACGTATGTGTGATGACTAGGGCCGTTTTGCATGAGAGTGACTGAGGAGAGAAGGGAGAGTGGTGATGATCGGGAGGGTGAATGGGGATTCATCCTGTGAGAGGTCTGATGATTGGAGGGGAGAGATCCGATCTGATAGGGATAGGAGAATAGCGGTCGTTGGAACTCAGAGCGAGAGAGGGAGCTGTTGAAGACGTCGATGGAGAACAGTAATGCGGGGGAATTATATGACCGATGGGTGGATGTCGAGGAGGACGAAAAGAAATGTGATGGGAACGTGAGACGAGAGGCGAATGAGTCTATATCAAATCCCTAGGAAGGCCGGGATGAGTGGGAATTGGAGAAATGTAGCGATGTTCTGTTTGGCTTAGAGGGCTTGGCGATGAGATTCGAGGACATCGAGAATGATTCGCGAGGAACGATGTAATTGACTGATTTCGATGCTGAATTTCGGGATGATATAGGGTTCGGTAGGTGGGAGTAGAGGGTTTCCATGGAGAGTTGGGGGATTTTGTGTTGGAAGGGGCGGATTCGTCCAGGAGATTGACCGTGTTTTGGGGGCGGGACCGAGAGGAAAGAGTAGCGAGAGACCGAGGAAGGTGCATGTAGAGTTGAGGTATGGAGGTGGGATTTAGGATGAGCAGAGTTTCCGGGTCGGATTAGATGGAGGAGCGAGTAGGTGGTGGCGTTCTGAATGCGGTTGGAGAGTCTGAGAGCTAGATTTTGGGAGGATGAGTGAATGAAAAGAGGAGGATATTGGAGACCCTTGGCGAGAAGAGGGCGACGAGGACGAGGCTTCGACTGGAGAGGGCAGAGCCTAAGATGAGTAGGATTTGTTCGTAGAGGAGGAAGGATCGATGGGCGGGGAGCTTTCTCGGGGAGATCCGAACAGGCGAACTTTGGTGTGGTCGTGGCCGGGTACGATGAGAGATTGCCGCGTGATGCTGAGAGTTGAGATAAGGGGTATTTTGCGGGAGGAGAGAATCTTTGTTTGATTGAGAGTCGGAGAAGGGGAGTGAGAGAAGGAGCTTGGGAGTATGAGTGGGCTAGATATGGTGGGACTTTGGGAATGCTGGCGAGGTCAGATGGGGAGAGTTACGAGTCTGTGGAGGGTGGGCGAGAGACTGCGAGGAGAGATGATGGAGTCGGTGAGACTAATCGGTGGCTGAGGTGTGAGGGGGAGATTGCGATATGAGGTGTTGGGGGGGTGAATGCGGACCCTAAGAGATTTCAGAGGAGTCGGAGAGGGGAGCTGCGGTAGCGAGTTGCGCTGGTTGCGGGATTTTTCGTGCCGAGGAGGTGTGTGGGAGATAGAGCGGAGAATCAGGATTGGAACGACGGATTTGAGACAGTGAGAGAAGAGTCGGCGTGGGAGTCCGTTCGATGATCGGTCGAGGCGGGCTGTTTGAGTGCGACGGAGGGCTGAGGAGCAGTTTTCCGGTCGTGGGGAGGGAGTCCCTAGGTGCGAAGTTCGATTGGGGTTGAGATGATTCATGATGCGTGGGGAAATGTATTGAGATGCGGGATGAGAACCAAGATCAGAGGGGGTATGAACTTGACGGTTTCGACCCGCAGATGCGAAGAGAATGTGAGGGGGGGAGAGGAGGCGATGAGGGGAGTGGAGATGACGGAGATACATAGAGCACCTTTGAGAGACCGTTCTGCCCTAGGAGAGTTTGAGGGACCTGATTGGAATGTGTAGGGGGACCAGACGAGGTGTTGAGACCCAGAGAGGAAGAGAAGCCAGAGAGTATAGTTTCGCCGAGGACCAGAGAGTAGGGGTGTGATGGGAGAGGCTGGAGACCAGAGCACCTCGAGGCTGAGAGGGAGGAGTATTCAGAGTGAGAGCCATTAGAGTTCGAGAGACCAGAGAGAGAGAATATGAGGCTAGCGGTGGGCTTGAGAGAGACCACCGACGAGTGAGAAGATCGGATGGTAGATGGTATTCGGGGTTGTTTGCTGAGACCAGAGGAGAGACCAGAGAGAGACCAGAGAGAGACCAGAGAGAGACCAGAGAGAGACCAGAGAGAGACCAGAGAGAGACCAGAGAGAGACCAGAGAGAGAGACCAGAGAGAGACCAGAGAGAGACCAGAGAGAGACCAGAGAGAGACCAGAGAGAGACCAGAGAGAGAGACCAGAGAGAGAGAGAGACCAGAGAGAGAGAGAGACCAGAGAGACCAGAGAGAGAGACCAGAGAGAGACCAGAGAGAGACCAGAGGAGAGAGAGAGAGAGACCAGAGAGAGAGAGACCAGAGAGAGACCAGAGAGAGACCAGAGAGAGAGAGAGAGACCAGAGAGAGAGACCAGAGAGAGAGACCAGAGAGACCAGAGAGAGACCAGAGAGAGAGAGAGACCAGAGAGAGACCAGAGAGACCAGAGAGAGACCAGAGAGAGACCAGAGAGAGACCAGAGAGAGGAGACCAGAGAGAGAGACCAGAGAGAGAGACCAGAGAGAGAGACCAGAGAGAGAGACCAGAGAGAGAGACAGAGAGAGAGACCAGAGAGAGACCAGAGAGAGACCAGAGAGAGAGACCAGAGAGAGAGAGACCAGAGAGAGACCAGAGAGAGAGACCAGAGAGAGAGACCAGAGAGAGACCAGAGAGAGACCAGAGAGAGACCAGAGAGAGAGACCAGAGAGAGAGATCAGAGAGAGACCAGAGAGAGAGACCAGAGAGAGAGATCAGAGAGAGAGATCAGAGAGAGAGAGACCAGAGAGAGACCAGAGAGAGAGACCAGAGAGAGACCAGAGAGAGACCAGAGAGAGACCAGAGAGAGACCAGAGAGAGAGACCAGAGAGAGAGACCAGAGAGAGAGAGACCAGAGAGAGACCAGAGAGAGAGAGACCAGAGAGAGAGACCAGAGAGAGAGACCAGAGAGAGAGACCAGAGAGAGAGACCAGAGAGAGAGACCAGAGAGAGAGAGACCAGAGAGAGACCAGAGAGAGAGACCAGAGAGAGAGAGACCAGAGAGAGACCAGAGAGAGCGACCAGAGAGAGAGACCAGAGAGAGAGAGACCAGAGAGAGACCAGAGAGAGACCAGAGAGAGAGACCAGAGAGAGAGAGACCAGAGAGAGACCAGAGAGAGAGACCATAAAGAGACAGAGAGAGAGACCAGAGAGAGACCAGAGAGAGACCAGTGAGAGACCAAAGCGAGAGACCAGAGAGAGAGACCAGAGAGAGACCAGAGAGAGACCAAAGAGAGACCAGAGAGAGACCAGAGAGAGAGACCAAAGAGAGACCAGAGAGAGAGACCAGAGAGAGACCAGAGAGAGAGACCAGAGAGAGAGACCAAAGAGAGAGAGAGACCAGAGAGAGACCAGAGAGAGTCCAGAGAGAGACCAAAGAGAGACCAGAGAGACCAGAGAGAGACCAGAGAGAGACCAGAGAGAGACCAGAGAGAGAGACCAGAGAGACCAGAGAGAGACCAGAGAGAGACCAGAGAGACCAGAGAGAGAGACCAGAGAGAGACCAGAGAGACCAGAGAGAGACCAAAGAGAGACCAGAGAGACCAAAGAGAGACCAGAGAGACCAGAGAGAGACCAGAGAGACCAGAGAGAAACCAAAGAGAGACCAGAGAGAGACCAGAGAGAGACCAGAGAGAGTCCAGAGAGAGACCAGAGAGAGACCAGAGAGAGAGACCAGAGAGAGAGACCAGAGAGAGAGATCAGAGAGAGACCAGAGAGAGAGACCAGAGAGAGAGATCAGAGAGAGAGATCAGAGAGAGAGAGACCAGAGAGAGACCAGAGAGAGAGACCAGGGAGAGAGACCAGAGAGAGACCAGAGAGAGAGACCAGAGAGAGACCAGAGAGAGAGACCAGAGAGAGAGATCAGAGAGAGAGAGACCAGAGAGAGACCAGAGAGAGAGACCAGAGAGAGAGATCAGAGAGACCAGCGAGAGACCAAAGCGAGATACCAGAGAGAGAGAGAGAGAGACACCAGAGAGAGACCAGAGAGAGCGACCAGAGAGAGAGACCAGAGAGAGAGAGACCAGAGAGAGACCAGAGAGAGCGACCAGAGAGAGAGACCAGAGAGAGAGAGACCAGAGAGAGACCAGAGAGAGAGACCATAAAGAGACCAGAGAGAGACCAGAGAGAGAGACCAGAGAGAGACCAGTGAGAGACCAAGAGAGACCAGAGAGAGAGACCAGAGAGAGACCAGAGAGAGACCAAGAGAGAGACCAGAGAGAGAGACCAGAGAGAGACCAGAGAGAGACCAGAGAGAGACCAGAGAGAGACCAGAGAGAGAGACCAGAGAGAGAGACCAGAGAGAGAGACCAGAGAGAGACCAGAGAGAGTCCAGAGAGAGACCAAGAGAGACCAGAGAGACCAGAGAGAGAGAGACCAAAGCGAGAGACCAGAGAGAGACCAAAGCGAGAGACCAGAGACAGAGAGAGAGACCAGAGAGACCAGAGAGAGAGAGACCAGAGAGACCAGAGAGAGAGACCAAAGAGAGACCAGAGAGACCAAGAGAGACCAGAGAGACCAGAGAGAGACCAGAGAGACCAGAGAGAAACCAAAGAGAGACCAGAGAGAGACCAGAGAGAGACCAGAGAGAGTCCAGAGAGAGACCAGAGAGAGACCAGAGAGAGACCAGAGAGAGAGAGAGGTGTGATGTGCTCTCTCTGTCTCTGTGAACATGTGGAGTCACCTACACCAGGTGTCTCCACATGTTCTGTTGTGACATTTTGTTGTGAACGAGCCTCAGGTACAATTATCATGAATCATCACTTTGTTGTTACTAGTGCATGAAGTGCATTTATAACACATGAAGATAATGAAGAACACAATCTGGAAAATTAAGTATATTATTTGATTTGTTCATTTCTAAATCCTTTGGCGAGCTACCTGAAAGGGGGTGGAGAGCTACAGGTGGCTCCCGCGCTGCAGGTTGGAGAGCTACTGACCTAAACAATATCAACT
>OZ035840.1:1039083-1071583 GCA_964034765.1 Knipowitschia caucasica | reverse complement strand
TCCTCAGCCTCCCCGGTAAGGTCTACTCCAAGGTACTGGAGAGGAGGCTACGGCCGAGGGTCGAATCTTGGATCCAGAATGAGCAGTGTGGTTTTCGTCCAGGCCGCGGAACACTGGACCAGCTCTATACTCTCCATTGGATACTCGAGGGTTCATGGGAGTTCGCCCAACCTGTCCACGCTTTGTGGATTTGGAGAAGGCGTTCATCCGGTCCCTGTATGAATGGAGCCAGAGCTGTGTTCGCATCAGCAGTAAGTCAGACCTGTTCCCGGTGCATGTTGGCCTCCGCCAGGGCTGCCCTTTGTTAACGGTTCTGTTCACTGTGTTCACTGTCTGACCAAATTTCTAGGTGCAGCCAGGGGTCGGAGGGGGTCCGGTTCGGAGACCACAGGATTTCATCTCTGCTATTTGCGGACGATGTTGTCCTGTTGGCTCCAACGAACCAGGACCTACAACATGCACTGGGGCGGTTTGCAGCCGAGTGCGAAGCGGCTGGGATGAGAATCAGCACCTCCAAATCCGAGGCCATGATGCTCGACCGGAAAAAGGTGCCTTGCCCTCTTCAGGTGGGTGGGGAGGTCCTTCCTCAAGTGGAGGAGTTCAAGTATCTCGGGGTCTTGTTCACGAGTGAGGGGAGGATGGAGCGTGAGATTGACAGGCGGATCGGTGCAGCGTGCGCAGTGATGCGGCCGCTGTTTCGGACCGTTGTGGTAAAGAGGGAGCAGCGTCTACAGTCAGAGCTGTTTCGGACCGTTGTGGTGAAGAGGGAGCAGCGTCTGCAGTCAGAGCTGTATCGGACCGTTGTGGTAAAGAGGGAGCTGAGCCGAAAGGCGAAGCTCTCGATTTATCGGTCAATCTTCGCTCCCTCCCTCACCTATGGTCATGAGCTTTAGGTAATGACTGAAAGAATGAGATTGCGATACAAGCGTCGAAATGAGCTTCCTCCGCAGAGTGGCTGCTCCCTTAGAGATAGGGTGAGGAGTTCAGTCACACGGGAGGAGCTCGGAGTAGAGCTGCTGCTTCTCCACCGTGTTTAGAGTGAAGTGTTGTATAAAACCAATGCATTATTATTATTTGTGTGAGATTTCATTTTGAAGCAACTTTTGTTAAAGTTAAACTCATCATTCTACCAATGTGCAGAAGCCTGTACTTTTCCACTTCATGTTTTGACTATCTCTGCTGGCACTGTGGCAGCTGCTGATTGGAGGTCTCCATGCCTCCGCTCTGTATAATACACTTGCATTCTGTTGTTCGTGTTGTTCGTGCTGTCTCTACCATCGACAATAAAACATGTCTTCTGTCTGAATGAAAGACACGATCCCAGACTTGGCTCATCTTCTTCATTTGTATTATTATTGTTATTACTAAGGACTTGCTGCCATTTCCTATATTATCAGCTTTTTAGAATGATCAATTTGTGTTTATTTTCTATTTTTGCTGCTACTGGACACCTACATTTCTCCTACAGGGATCAAAAAAGTATCTGTCTATCTATCTATCTTTCCATCCATCTATCCATCTATTCCCAGTAAAACTTATTCCACTGTGGTTTTGCTGTAAATGACCTGCGTCTCTCTCTCACCTCTCCTCCTTCATCTGCGATGGTTAATTGTATATTCAGATTCAGATTCAGATTCATTTATTTCGCCATTTGCAGTATGTATACACCACATTGGAATACATTTGCAAAAGCTCCCCGTGTGCACAGGACAAGTACAGACACAAAATAACATTAAAAGACAAAAATAAAACAAATTTTAAAAACAGTAAACAAATGTCACAACAAATGTCATCGTGAAGTTGACCAACTTAAAACAGATCTATACGAGTGCAAAACATTAAAGTGCTCTATTCAAACTATTCCTCGGTGCGTCCGGACCGTGGCGCCCACATGGTCCCTGTTACAGCCGCGGTGCTCGTGTTTACAACTTGTTACAGAGGAACATTTGCCGCTCGGACTCGTTTCTAGGCAACTCTGAGCACACGGCGTCCTCCACCTGCGTCTCTGATCGCTCTCTGCAGCAGCCATTTCAGGTCTGCGGCTACAGCCTGGAACATGAGAGTATTATGGGAGTAATATGGAGTAGTATGGAAGTATTATGGGAGTATTATGGGAGTATTATGGAGTATTATGGAGTATTATGGAGTATTAGGGGAGTATTATGGGAGTATTATGGAGTATTATGGGAGTATTATGAGAGTATTATGGGAGTATTATGGGAGTATTATGGAGTATTATGGAGTATTATGGGAGTATTATGGAGTATTATGGAGTATTATGGGAGTATTATGGAGTATTATGGGAGTATTATGGAGTATTATGGAAGTATTATGGTGTATTATGGAGTATTATGGAGTATTATGGGAGTATTATGGAGTATTATGGAGTATTATGGAGTATTATGGGAGTATTATGGGAGCATTATGGAGTATTATGGAGTATTATGGAGTATTATGGAGTATTATGGGAGTATTATGGAGTATTATGGAGTATTATGGAGTATTATGGAGTATTATGGAGTATTATGGAGTATTATGGAGTATTATGGGAGTATTATGGAGTATTATGGAGTATTATGAGAGTATTATGGAGTATTATGGGAGTATTATGGAGTATTATGGGAGTATTATGGAGTATTATGGAGTATTATGGGAGTATTATGGAGTATTATGGGAGTATTATGGAGTATTATGGGAGTATTATGGAGTATTATGGGAGTATTATGGGAGTATTATGGAGTATTATGGAGTATTATGGGAGCATTATGGAGTATTATGGGAGTATTATGAGAGTATTATGGAATATTATGGGAGTATTATGGGAGTATTATGGAGTATTATGGGAGTATTATGGAGTATTATGGAATATTATGGGAGTATTATGGAGTATTATGCAGTATTATGCAGTATTATGTAGTATTATGGAGTATTATGAGAGTATTATGGAGTATCATGGGAGTATTATGAGAGTATTATGGAATATTATGGGAGTATTATGGAGTATTATGGGAGTATTATGAGAGTATTATGGAATATTATGGGAGTACTATGGAGTATAATGGGAGTATTATGGAGTATTATGAAGTATTATGGAGTATTATGGGAGTGTTATGGGAGTATTATGGAGTATTATGAGAGTATTATGGGAGTATTATGGAGTATTATGAGAGCATTATGGAGTATTATGTAGTATTATGGAGTATTATGAGAGTATTATGGAGTATCATGGGAGTGTTATGGAGTATTATGAGAATATTATGGAGTATTATGGGAGTATTATGAAGTATTATGGAGTATTATGGGAGTATTATGAGAGTATTATGGAGTATTATGGAGTATTATGCAGTATTATGTAGTATTATGGAGTATTATAAGAGTATTATGGAGTATCATGGGAGTGTTATGGAGTATTATGAGAATATTATGGAGTATTATGGAGTATTCTGGGAGTATTATGGAGTATTATGGAGTATTATGGGAGTATTATGGAGTATTATGAGAGTATTATGGAGTATTATGAGAGTAGTATGAGAGTATTATGGAGTATTATGGAGTATTATGCAGTATTATGTAGCATTATGGAGTATTATGAGAGTATTATGGAGTATCATGGGAGTGTTATGAGAGTATTATGGAGTATTATGGCTCAAATGTGTTTGTTATTAAAGCATTTCCTGTGTGTGAAAACTCTCTGCTCTGATTGGACAGTACAGTCTGGACGATGCTGTGGTTTGGGCCAAACACAAAAACATGGATTTGAATTCAACACAAAGATTTCTGGGCGACAGTAGCTCAGTGGGCGACAGTAGCTCAGTTGGTAGAGCATTGGCCTTTGAGGCTGAAGGTCGTGGGTTCGAGCCCACCGCAAGACCTACTTCACGACTCCCACTGATGACTGCTGCCGTTGTGTCCTTGGGCAAGACACTTAATCCCACTTTGCCTGAAGCTCCCACTGAAAGATCTCAGCTCCTGTGGACTCACCACCTGCAGGAGGATCAGTGAGGGGCTGGTGCTCTGTGACTGGGTGCAGCTCTGACTGACACCCCCCCGACCCAGAAATGGATTAAGGGGAAGAAAATGGATGGATGGATGGATGGACAAAGATTTCTGAAAACCTCTTCCATCTTTAACTTCTTGGGCAGCTTCTTTTCCTCTACGTCACCTCCAACCTCTGACTTCCTTCTCTCTCTCTTTTCTCTCATCACCTGTCGCCTCAGTCTGACACTCTTCCATCTCTCCCTCTCTCCGTTCGTCATTTCACCCATTTCCTCGTCGTTTTAATGTCCGCGGCGCCGCAGCCTAGCAACAGTTGTGCAGCGAAGACGCTAGCTCCTCTCTCTCTCTGTCTCTCTGTCTCTCTCTCTGTATCTCTCTCTGTCTCTCTCTTTCTCTCTCTCTCATCCTTTTTTCCCGGAGTATTGCTGCTTCTCTCCCAGTTTTCGCTCCATGCATCACAGTCATCAGCGGCCATTAGCGCCGGCGTCTGTGGTGGGTGGTCTGTCACTTAGCCCAGATTGGAGGAGAAAGGGGGGGGGGAGAGGTGCATGATGGGTGATTAGCGGTGGATTGATAAGGCTCTATATCGGGACCATCTCTGCGGTCTCTGGGCACGTGCCACAGGCGCCAGAACTCACCGCGTGGAGCTAATCTCACTGGTAAAGTACCATGTGGAGCTAATCTCACTGGTAAAGTACCATGTGGAGCTAATCTCACTGGTAAAGTACCATGTGGCGCAGAACTAAAAAAGGTCTCGTTATGATTCTCAAATCATTAACGACAAAACAAGGAATAAATCCAGGATTTCTATCTTTGTGAAAAAGGTGTTGGTTATAGATTTGTTGTTGACAAAACTCTTGTCTATTCAGCTGTTATGGTCCCAGCTGGATTCGTCTGCATATCTGGCAACCTGAGTCAGGGAGAGTGGGAGAGGCTGCAGTACCACTGTTGGCCACACGTTTACACACTGCTGCTTTAAGAGTGTCAATCCAGACGGTTACCATAGTTACTGTGGATGTTTGTTCATGGTTTTATGCAGTTTCCAGTACGGTACCAGGGTCAGAGCATGGCACCAGTGAGTGAGACAATTGTGTATTTTTTATGTTCTTTCCGTGTCTGAGTTTTTCCCCAGAGCTAAACCTCAGGAGCTGGTCCGTGGGTGTTCCTCCGACAGGTTTTCCCAGAGGAAGAAGAAAACTGTGTAAAAGCAGGAGAAAGAATAAAATATGACTTAACCTTAGACGCACTGAGAAGGGGCTGGCCTGGGGCTGGCCTGGGGCTGGTCTAGGGCTGGGGCTGGTGCCGGAAATGGAACCAAATCCCAATCCCAAATTCTGTTTTTTGATATAAACGGTCATTCTTCAGGTCCTGCTCATAAATTATATTCTAAACTTGATTAATTTTAGTATATAGTTTTAGAAGAATATAGAACACATGTTGATAAATGTCATAAGTGATCAAAAGGTGCTTAGTCAGGGCTCCAGAGCTCATATTTTGATTAAAACCACAGAATAATAAATACAGAACATGCCTCTGACTCAGTTAAACCAGTTATTTCCTCAGACTGTGGGATTGTCTGCAGTTTAGTGGATGTAGATGTGAAACAGTATCATTCTAACTGTTGTAAAATGGACAGACAGAGCGTTCTAATCTATAAAACTTGCCCCAAACATGTGTTGTGTGTGTGTAATGTGGGCCGTGGAGAGCCCTGGGAGGCGGTGGAGGTAGAATAAGGCCCACATTAACCCATAACAGCTGCCTCTCTGTGCTTTACGTGCTCATCTCTCAACAACCACTGCTTGTGTCTGTTTTTGGCATTGCATCGCTCTCTCTCTCCTCTCTCGCTCGCCTCCTTCTCTATTAAATTTCCAGTCACACAGCAGTGCAGTGGATATGCCTCCCTCCCCCCCCCCCCCCCCCCCTCCTCTCTCGCTCCTTCCGCACACCTCAATAGTCTGTTGTCATCTTCCCTATAGCCACATTTCTGCATCAGGCGTCTTATAAAAATCTGCCGTTTCTCTCTCTCTCTCTCTCTCTCTCTCTCAGACCAATCTCCTAAACCTGAATATTTCTGTTATTCCCAGGACAGACCCCTTGCCCCCCTCTCCCCCCTCCCTCTTCCCCAGATGCCTGGCTCTGATCCTGGGTACCGCAGTGTTCGTAGCCCCCTCGGTTTGTTGGCGTGTTGTGGTCATCAGGCGTTAGCGGCGATGGAGCGCAGAGCGGAAGAGCGGAAGAGAGGGTTGTGTTTAGACCGGAGAGGGTAAAGGTTTGATGGTGTCCTCAGTGAACCCAGAGCAGGTTTGGGTCGGTCTCAAAGCTAACGCTAATCTCCACACGATGACATCATAGATTGGGCCGTTCTGGACGTCTTAAAACAGTAAAAGTTTTAGTTTTAGACATATTTGTGCGTACGGTCTCTTTACTTAGCCGCTGTGTCCCAGAGCCTCATGCTAACGTGTTCAGATGTAAACAAACAACTGTAGAACTATTTATGATGCTACAGTCACAGATTCTTCTTGATTTCAGTAAAGAATAATTGTTTTTATCTGGTGCTGTGTGCTTCTCATTCTACTGTTCTGTAGCTGTTGATGCAACACTGACATTAGCCCGTCCGTCTGTGGGAGCGGATCCTTTCTCAAACCATGGTCTCCCCGAGGTTTCTCACTTTTCCCCACTGGGTTTTCTCATGAGTTGTTCCTCTGATGCTGGAGTCTGTTGGACAGTTAGTGTCAGACTAGAAGGACTGTGATGATCAGGACACTTTAACATTCTACATGTATGACATTTATCACATGTGTTCTATATTCTTCATTTGTTTTAACTGTTGATTCTCTGACCTGTGTTGGTGATTTCAATGGTTTTGTTAAGTCTCTGAGATGATACTGTTGTGACCTAGGGCTATACAACAATAAGTTGTTGTTGTTGTTTCCTGACAGTGGAACCAATAGATTCAGTTCAATGTATTTGTATAATACATCACAACATTAGTTTCTCAGAGGACTTTACAAAACTGATGAATTCATCATCACAGATCAGAGATTCAGACTGTCGTGAGGAGGTGCAGTGAAAGGAGGTGCAGTGGGAGGAGGTGCAGTGAAAGGAGGTACAGTGGGAGGAGGTGCAGTGAAAGGAGGTGCAGTGAAAGGAGGTGCAGTGGGAGGAGGTGCAGTGGGAGGAGGTGCAGTAAAAGGAGGTGCAGTAGGAGGAGGTGCAGTGAAAGGAGGTGCAGTGAAAGGAGGTGCAGTGGGAGGAGGTGCAGTGGGAGGAGGTGCAGTAGGAGGAGGTGCAGTGAAAGGAGGTGCAGTGAAAGGAGGTGCAGTGGGAGGAGGTGCAGTAAAAGGAGGTGCAGTAGGAGGAGGTGCAGTGAAAGGAGGTGCAGTGGGAGGAGGTGCACCTCCTGCAGGTGGAGCACGTTGAGCTGGGAGAGCTTGTCCTGGAGCAGGGATGGGAGGATGGTGTTGAAGCAGAGCTGAAGTCCACGAACAGGACCCTGGCGTAGGTCCCGTGGAGTCTGCGGATCTGTTGGCTCTGGTTCTGATCCCTGTCTCTCCTCTTCCCTCACACAGAGACTGGACAGGGTCGGTCTCGCTCTGATCCCTGTCTCTCCTCTTCCCTCACACAGAGACTGGACAGGGTCGGTCTCGCTCTGATCCCTGTCTCTCCTCTTCCCTCACACAGAGACTGGACAGGGTCGGTCTCGCTCTGATCCCTGTCTCTCCTCTTCCCTCACACAGAGACTGGACAGGGTCGGTCTCGCTCTGATCCCTGTCTCTCCTCTTCCCTCACACAGAGACTGGACAGGGTCGGTCTCGCTCTGATCCCTGTCTCTCCTCTTCCCTCACACAGAGACTGGACAGGGTCGGTCTCGCTCTGATCCCTGTCTCTCCTCTTCCCTCACACAGAGACTGGACAGGGTCGGTCTCGCTCTGATCCCTGTCTCTCCTCTTCCCTCACACAGAGACTGGACAGGGTCGGTCTCGCTCTGATCCCTGTCTCTCCTCTTCCCTCACACAGAGACTGGACAGGGTCGGTCTCGCTCTGATCCCTGTCTCTCCTCTTCCCTCACGCAGAGACTGGACAGGGTCGGTCTCGCTCTGATCCCTGTCTCTCCTCTTCCCTCACACAGAGACTGGACAGGGTCGGTCTCGCTCTGATCCCTGTCTCTCCTCTTCCCTCACACAGAGACTGGACAGGGTCGGTCTCGCTCTGATCCCTGTCTCTCCTCTTCCCTCACACAGAGACTGGACAGGGTCGGTCTCGCTCTGATCCCTGTCTCTCCTCTTCCCTCACACAGAGACTGGACAGGGTCGGTCTCGCTCTGATCCCTGTCTCTCCTCTTCCCTCACACAGAGACTGGACAGGGTCGGTCTCGCTCTGATCCCTGTCTCTCCTCTTCCCTCACACAGAGACTGGACGGGTCGGTCTCGCTCTGATCCCTGTCTCTCCTCTTCCCTCACACAGAGACTGGACAGGGTCGGTCTCGCTCTGATCCCTGTCTCTCCTCTTCCCTCACACAGAGACTGGACAGGGTCGGTCTCGCTCTGATCCCTGTCTCTCCTCTTCCCTCACACAGAGACTGGACAGGGTCGGTCTCGCTCTGATCCCTGTCTCTCCTCTTCCCTCACACAGAGACTGGACAGGGTCGGTCTCGCTCTGATCCCTGTCTCTCCTCTTCCCTCACACAGAGACTGGACAGGGTCGGTCTCGCTCTGATCCCTGTCTCTCCTCTTCCCTCACACAGAGACTGGACAGGGTCGGTCTCGCTCTGATCCCTGTCTCTCCTCTTCCCTCACACAGAGACTGGACAGGGTCGGTCTCGCTCTGATCCCTGTCTCTCCTCTTCCCTCACACAGAGACTGGACAGGGTCGGTCTCGCTCTGATCCCTGTCTCTCCTCTTCCCTCACACAGAGACTGGACAGGGTCGGTCTCGCTCTGATCCCTGTCTCTCCTCTTCCCTCACACAGAGACTGGACAGGGTCGGTCTCGCTCTGATCCCTGTGACAGGGTGGGACGCTCCACCGCCTCAGTCCAGAGACAACATCAGAGTCTTCTTCACAGAGAGGAAGAGGAGGCTCGTGGCAGCACGGTGGCTGAGTGGTTAGCACTCTCGCCTCTCAGCAAGAAGGTCCTGGGTTCGAATCCCGGCCGGACCAGGGCCTTTCTGAGTGGAGTTTGCATGTTCTCCCCGTGTCTGCGTAGGTTTCCTCCGGGTGCTCCGGTTTCCCCTACCACTAAAAATATGTACAATAGGTCTGGCATTCGCCTCCTGTTCTGGCCCCGCTCCATCTCTGTGTGGAGTGAGAGACAAATGCCCAAAAAATAATAAAAATAAATAAATAATAACAATTGTAAACCGCTTTGTGACTCTGGTCTGTGAAAGGCGGTATATAAATAAAGCTTACTTACTTACTCCACCAACACAGGACTAGACAGACACCGAGAGGAGACTGAACCAGGACTTTGTTAGCGGATCACAGAGGTCTGGTACAGGACTGAACCAGCACTGAACCAGCACTGAACCAGCACTGAACCAGCACTGAACCAGGACTGAACCAAGACTCAACCAGGACTGAGCCAGGAATGAACCAGGACTGAGCCAGGACTGAGCCAGGAATGAACCAGGACTGAACCAAGACTGAACCAAGACTGAACCAGGACTGAACCAAGACTGAACCAGGACAATTGTATTCTATTTAAAAATTGCAGTTTTTTTGCCTTTTGGGCGAGTGGTTAGTACTCCGGGTCGTCACAGAAGCCTTTTCTAACTGGAGTTTGCATGTTCTCCCCGTGTGCAGCCAGGACTCCCAGTCCCTGGCAAAAGAGACTTGGGGATCTCAGCGGGACTATCCTGCCTAAACGAGGGTCAATAACATCAAAAATGGTTGTATTTAGGGAAAGATTCTCAATCCCACCACTTTTAATAATACTAATAATAATAACATTGAAACAATAATAACATTATTCTTTTATTAAGTCCTCTGTTTGTTCTGCACTCGTGACGTTCCCATCTTTAAATACAGAGCAATGTTTCTGTAATAAATGGTTCTTGAACATTTTCCCTTGTTCCTGTCTCCATTTGTCCGGAGGAGCTGAACGTCCCCGGGACTAAAATATGTGCATTATGTTCTATATGCTCACAAGGATTATGGAAATGTGTTTGATATTGTGTGTTAGCTTTGTCAGGCTAAAGCAGTAAACACGGATGACTGTAGGAAGTCCTTTCACTGTGGTTTAGACTCTGACACAGCGGAGGGTCGTGGTTCCACTGGGTTTGGGACTGGTTCTGTGCAGATACAGGAGGTTCTAAGCGGACTGATGATCCAGGACATTTTATTATGAACCCAGTGCCTTCAGTGTTTTGTTGCTCCACCCGTCAGTGTCTGTGTTTGGAGCCGGGCGGAGTCACTGCTGCTGCGGCCTCTCCACACCTGCTTCCCTTCACCTCTTACCTCCAAAGTTACAGCCTCGGTCCTTCAGTCTCAGCCAGTCTCTGCCAGTCTCTGCCAGTCTCTGCCAGTCTCTTCCAGTCTCTGCCAGTCTCTGCCAGTCTCTGCCAGTCTCTTCCAGTCTCTGCCAGTCTCTGCCAGTCTCTGCCAGTCTCTGCCAGTCTCTTCCAGTCTCTGCCAGTCTCTTCCAGTCTCTTTCAGTCTCGTTCAGTCTCTTCCAGTCTCTGCCAGTCTCTGCCAGTCTCTGCCAGTCTCTTCCAGTCTCTGCCAGTCTCTTCCAGTCTCTTCCAGTCTCTGCCAGTCTCTGCCAGTCTCTTTCAGTCTCTGCCAGTCTCTTCCAGTCTCTGCCAGTCTCTGCCAGTCTCTGCCAGTCTCTGCCAGTCTCTGCCAGTCTCTGCCAGTCTCTTCCAGTCTCTTTCAGTCTCTGCCAGTCTCTGCCAGTCTCTTCCAGTCTCTGCCAGTCTCTGCCAGTCTCTGCCAGTCTCTGCCAGTCTCTTCCAGTCTCTGCCAGTCTCTGCCAGTCTCTTCCAGTCTCTTTCAGTCTCGTTCAGTCTCTTCCAGTCTCTTCCAGTCTCTTCCAGTCTCTTCCAGTCTCTTCCAGTCTCTTTCAGTCTCGTTCAGTCTCTTCCAGTCTCTGCCAGTCTCTGCCAGTCTCTGCCAGTCTCTGCCAGTCTCTTTCAGTCTCGTTCAGTCTCTTCCAGTCTCTGCCAGTCTCTTCCAGTCTCTTCCAGTCTCTTCCAGTCTCTGCCAGTCTCTTCCAGTCTCTTCCAGTCTCTTCCAGTCTCTTCCAGTCTCTTCCAGTCTCTGCCAGTCTCTTCCAGTCTCTTCCAGTCTCTGCCAGTCTCTTCCAGTCTCTTTCAGTCTCGTTCAGTCTCAGATCGTCCGTTATCTTTGTGGCTCTAAATGTTTTATTTTTAGAAACCTTTTTGATACAAACCCATTCTCACTTGTTGCAGTCGCCGGTGCAGCTCCAGAGAGATGGTCCGCTGACTGTGCAGAGAGATAGGAGTCATTTAGGGCAGACTTTATGTTTGCATTTTCTACTTGTGTCTGTGTAGGTTTCCTCCGGGTGCTCCAGTTTTCCTTACCATTAACACATGCACAATAGGTCAATCTTCCAGCAGAGGCATGAGGGTCAAATGTAGAGGACGAATAGCCCTACGTATTATAGGGTCTCTCACGACTCTCCTTCTTCACCTTCTTCCTGTTTCTTTCTCGCTCTTCATCTTCATCCTTTTCTTCCTTCTCCTCCCGATCTTCCTCTCGTTCTTCCCATTCTCGCACCTCTGCTCTTATGAAGTTGTCATGTGTGAGTTGTGTTGGCCCTGGTTTGACACGGGCCCCGGTGCTCGCCGTGGCGTGAGTCCAGGGAGGCGGCGGCGGTGGCTTTAATCAATGAGCGCTTGGACACGGGGCATAAGTCCGGAATCATCGTCGCGGAAACAGAAAAACAGGAAAACCAGGAGCGAGAGGGCAGCGAAGTGTGCTGTGATTACTGTAAGTCTATTCTTACGCCTGTTTCTGCTCCGACCTCAGCACCAGAGCAGTCACTTTGACGGATTTTAGATTTGACTTCATAAACATTTATGGTTTCAATTATGTCAATATTTTCATGAAAGAATCAATTCTTTTTTAAGTTCTATCTTTAGCTTCATTCATTTTAATGTAAAATCCAAATGGTCCAAGGTCCTAGTTTCTGCTTTTTGGTTCTGGACTGGTCTAGGACTGGTTCTGGACTGGTTCCTGACTGGTCCTGATTCTGAGCCGAGTCAGCTCAGTTTTCCACCAGAGAAGTGCAAGTCCTAGTTACCATAGCAACACACTGTTTACTTACAGCAGTTAGCCTTTAGCCTTTAGCATTAGCTTTTCAACAAACAGTTTCTTAGCACTTAGTAAACCTGAATAAAGGTACATTTGTAATAACTCTGGACGACGTAAGTGGTTTGAATGTCAGCAGAGTGGAAATAACATTGTTTGTTATCTCAGCAAGAAGGTCGTGGGTTCGAATCCCACAGTGCTTTTCTGAGTGGAGTTTGCATGTTCTCCCCGTGCCTGCGCGGGTTTCCTGCGGGTGCTCCGGTTTCCCCTACCACTAAAAACATGCACAATAGGTCTGAATGTAAATGAGAGAGTGAATGGATGGTGTTGGGTCAGAGGCTTTGATGGTCCAGTGTGTTCTGGACTCGCTTCTGTCATCACCGTGTGTGGAAGGATTGGAACAATATCTGACTCTGAACATTGGAAAGTGCTTTGGGTCTGTACCTTTGGGTCTGTACCTTTGGGTCTGTACCTTTGGGTCTGTACCTTGGTCTGTACCTTTGGGTCTGTGCCTTGGGCTGTACCTTTGGGTCTGTGCCTTGGGCTGTAACATGTGCTATATAAATAAATATTACTTACTTACTAAAGAGCAGACAGAAGCATTCTATGTCTTCAATGTCTACAGCTCTGAATCACAGCAGCAGGACTTTATAAAGCTGTCGATTCCTCAACAACAGATCAGAAAATCAAACAGATTCACAGAAAATGCAATAATAACAAACTCAGAGCATTTGTCCAAAGTGAGATCAGTGAAGTTTATCTTAGAGCCACCGGACCATAGACCACTGTCCCAAGAGGTTCTGAAACGTCCTGAAATGTCTTCTCTACGGCGGACTTGCTCCTCACTCGGTCACATGGTCGTTGTGTTTCCAGATCCACCGCTGCGTCTTAAACACACAACGCTTTGACAGCGTTCAGCTCTCGCCACGCTGCTCCTCATTCTCATTTCTGTTTCTGTTTCAGCGCTTCACATTTCGCGGCCGACTTCAGACGTACATTCAATTCCGATCCGGCTCCCTCGCCTCTCCCCTCTCTCTCCTCTCTCTCTCCCTCTCCCCTCTCTCTCCCCCTCTCCCTCTCCCTCCCCTCTCTCTCTCCCCCTCTCCCTCCCCTCTCTCTCCCCCTCTCCCTCCCCCCTCTCTCCCCCTCTCCCCTCTCTCTCCCCCTCTCCCTCCCCCTCTCCCTCCCCCTCTCTCCCTCCCCCCTCTCTCCCCCTCTCCCTCCCCCCTCTCTCCCTCTCTCTCCCCCTCTCTCTCCCCCTCTCCCTCCCCCCTCTCTCTCCCCCCTCTCCCTCTCCCTCTCCCTCCCCCCTCTCTCCCCCTCTCCCTCCCCCCTCTCTCCCCCTCTCCCTCCCCCCTCTCTCCCCCTCTCCCTCCCCCCTCTCCCTCTCTCTCCCTCTCCCTCCCCCTCTCCCTCCCCCCCTCTCCCCCCTCTCTCCCCCTCTCCCTCCCCCCTCTCTCCCCCTCTCCCTCCCCCCTCTCTCCCCCTCTCTCCCCCTCTCCCTCCCTCCCCCCTCTCTCCCCCCTCTCCCCCCCTCTCTCCCCCTCTCCCTCCCCCCCTCTCTCCCCCTCTCTCCCCCTCTCCCTCCCCCCCTCTCTCCCCCTCTCTCCCCCTCTCCCTCCACTCTCCACCCTCCACTCTCTGTCTGTGTCTGTCTGTGTCTGTCTGTGTCTGTCTGTGTCTGTCTGTGTCTGTGTGTGTGTGTATTTCTCCCCCTCTCCCTCCCTCCCCCCTCTCTCCCCCTCTCCCTCCCCCTCTCTCCCCCTCTCTCCCCCTCTCCCTCCCCCCTCTCTCCCCCTCTCTCCCCCTCTCCCTCCCCCCTCTCCCCCCCTCTCTCCCCCTCTCCCTCCCCCCTCTCTCCCCCTCTCCCTCCCCCCCTCTCCCATCGCTCTCAGACTCAGGATTCCATGTATAATTAGTGAAATCATTACAGTTTCTGCGGGAGCTCGGAGCCTGTCGGAGTATTTTGGGACTGGCTGCGTCGCTCAATCCGAAATCTCTCTCTCTGTCTTTTTGTTTTTCGATCCGAGACGTTGGAGCTGGAACGACACGACGGGAAATCCGACAGAGAAGCGTTTCAACAGAGACAGAAATGTGGATACAGTAGAAACACTGATATCACCGACAATCACGGCGTGTAACCGGCTCAGAGAACAAGACTGGGACAAGTTATTATTTGTTATTTAAAATGTCTGTTATCACTATTTATTTATCTGGCACAGTCCATACACAGCTCAATGTGCGGAACTTAAAGGGATAGAACTAAGATAAAAAATGATCAAAGTGCATTAGGATATAGTAGAGATACAATCGTGAAGTTGTAGCACAGCTGAACATTGTCAGAGAAGAGGCCCGTCTAGTGTTTTCAGGAAGACTTTGGCAGCAAGAAAATGAAATGTGGGACCATCTGGGGCCAGCAGGAGGCCAGTCCCTGTGCTCCTCAGAGGCCAGTCCCTGTGCTCCTCAGAGGCCAGTCCCTGTGCTCCTCAGAGGCCGAGCTGGCTCTCATGGCACTAACAGCACTACACTCCTAAGCCTCTGCTCTCACATGGCTGCCTTTAAACAGTGATTTAAATTCAAACTTGCCTTTCAGCTTGTGCAGCAACCCTCCTCCTTCATCTTCACAACAGTCGGACAATCTCTCTTCATGTCTTTCATCTTTTGTGTTCCAGAATTTTATCTCAGTGTTTCAGCCGACGCCAATTCCACTCAGAGTCCTTCAGCAGCTACAAAAACAAAAACTAGACCATGGACTCGGAGAGAGCATACCCCGCCAACTTCATGGACTCGGAGAGAGCATACCCCGCCAACTTCATGGACTCGGAGAGAACATACCCCGCCAACTTCATGGACTCGGAGAGAGCATACCCCGCCAACTTCATGGACTCGGAGAGAGCATACCCCGCCAACTTCATGGATCATCTAGATTGACTTTCTACTGGAGTCTTCTGGGGCCTTTGACATCACTCGAGGATTGGGATGAAATTTTGACTTTTTAAATTCATTGTAAATCCACACGTCTGTAGCTGAACTGAACCAGGACTGAACCAGGACCAGAACTGAACTGAACCAGGACCAGAACTTGTCATGGTGTGGGTTTCATTTCAGTTTTGCTTCGTGTCCTGTTCCTTGTTGATTGTCTGCCCCGCCCTGATGTGTCTGTCTGTGTCTGTCTGTGTCTGTCTGTGTGTGTCTGTGTCTGTCTGTGTCTGTGTATTTTGAGTTTTGTTTTTCTCTGGACTTTTATTTTATTAAATCATTATTATGGCATTCCTGCTTTTTGGGTCCTCATTCAATTCACCACGTGACAGGGTGTTTGGTCGGAGGCTTTGATGAACCAATATCCAAACTCTGAACTTTGTAAAGTGCTGTGAGAGACCTCTATAAAATGCACTATATAAATAAACAGGCCTAAATATTGAGGTCCCAGTCTGATAAGTTTGGACACCCCTGCTGCAGTCGTCCCAAACCCGGGATGTACCAACAGGCGAGAGCAGGGTCTGTTTCTGAGAGAAGAATACTTTACTGACAACGTGTGAGTAAGAAAGGAGGAAGTGGAATCCGTGCGTTTCCAGCCTCAAACACTCGTGATGCAGCGTGAGCAGAATAATTGTATCTAGAGGCGGGACGCGCTTAAAATAGTGCGAGAGGTGAAGTCTGCGGCGCTTACATAAACACGTTCAATATGGGATTGGTTTAGTCCTCATTTACGTTACACTTTAGTCAGTGCTTAATTTGTAAATCATAAGGTGCCGGAACGCAAAGTACACAATGACAGAGCAGGTAAACGAAACCAATACAAGTGCCGGAACGTACAAAAGACGTTGTTGAAAACAACATTCAAATGCCCACTTGCCTTGCTGTGGGACTTACAGCTAAAATCCATACTTAATAATATATATTATACAATAGTTAGGCTATAGGTTACTCTGCACAACACAGGCAAATGCCCACTTCACCGCGGTGGGACTTGCAGAATACAGTCAGAAATTAATTCCTCAACAAAATCAGAGCTTACAATAAATCACACAAATCTTCCAATTATTATTTAAAAGTTGGCACGGCGGCCTATTAATAGTATGCTTACCTATTTAGTTGTCCAAAATGCTCCACAACACGAGCAGGTCCGGATTATTCTCCTTCTCTCTGTTTCGGGTTTTACTGCACGTATCCGTGGCAGTTCTGTGTCCTTTGGTCACCCACGACCTCACGTACGGGACTGGGTTGAATTTAGCCAGGGGAGGTCCAACAAGATTTAGGAAGAGTAACGATGATATTGTGGTTATGAGCAGAGAGCCACGGTGGGGAGTGCAAATCAAGTTCATTTGAGAAAATCCCCGCTCACATTCAGCACTTGCAATGGGAATGCTGTTGACAGCAGTAAATAACTCAATCAGTTCATCAGGCGTGTCGTGTCCATCTGAGTCTCTGTACTTTCTGTAGGCCCGTATGACTGCGCGTGGGTCAGATATATTAAAGCGCTGACACAGTGACTCAACCTCAGTCTCTCCATAAAGCGCACCTGCGTCCTCGGGCCAATACTGCGCATAAAGCACCTTCAACTCCTCAATGAACTTGTTATATCCCGTTTTGTCTGGTACCCGGCCTCCTTGGGATAACATCCGATTCTCCAGGTTCTTGGCCACAGCTTGGAAAAATGGCTTGGCGTCCAGTGTTTTGTCGCTTGATTTTCCTTCATTTAGTGTAATTCCTTGGAAAGAGTTTTCCTCAATTCCTCTTTGGCTCAGTACAGTGTAGCGCCCTGGCCTATCTGACAATGCCTCAAACACCCTGATTTCACGACATATTGTTTTGTGGGCTGAAATGATTGTAATGTCTCGTTTTTGAAGCTCTACTGAGAGCTCAGATAATTCTTGCAACGCGTCGCACATTATGCCTAAATTGTTCACAAACGCATGTGAAGATAAACGCATAGCAAGTCCGCTGTATGTTTGTTTTGCGATGCTATCACGGGAGGAATCTTCAGATGCAGTTCTGAAATGTTTGTAAAGTGCTGGATAGTTCTTCCACACTGCATCAACGGTTCTAAAACTTGATGCTACCCATCTAGTGTCTAAAATCCGACCTATTTTGCATAGTTGGATATCTAGGCTCTCAGCAGACTCTCTCAGCTCTATTCTGTTTTTGTTAGATGTGTTATACAATGAATATAACTTGTCCATCAATATTTTAAAGTGATTTATAGCGCCCATCTCTTTCACTACGTCTGAGACTGCGAGCTCAAGCCTGTGCGCTGCGCAGTGCCACAGAGTAATGCTGGGGAAAATGGCCTGGAGCCGGGTCGCTACTCCGCTTTTACGTCCCAACATAACAGAAGCACCATCACAAGTAACACCAATGAGGGTTCGAGAGAGAAAATCCTGGGTCAAATGCAGGCGCTCCAGAGCAATTAATAGTTTGTTGACAATACCTAGAGCAGTTAGATCGTCGAGCTCCACAAGTTCAGTGAAAATGTTTGTGGGCTTGTCCATATCAGGTAACTGAGCTCTAATGTATATGATCAAACAGCTCTTCTTGCTTAAACTGGTTGACTCATCCAGCATTAGACTGAGTTTGGGTGCGCACTGTACTATCTTTTCAAACGGTTTCTTTTTCATTTCATCGGAAATATGTTTCTGTATGTTTGCACATGCAACATTGGAGTGTAAAATCCTCCCCATATCGAGTCCATTTAACTCTTGGCAATCAATCTCATGTTCGAAGCCATATGCGGGACGGTTGCGTTTAGCCTCCTTGTATGCCGTGCGAAAGACGCGAGCTGTCTTAGTCATCTGTTCAGACAGACTATTAATTATAGACTGTCCTAAAGTGTCTTCTTTAGCCTTCTCAAGAATACTTGCTGCTGCTAGGTGAGCTTTGGTACGGGCATGTTCAAAGACTTTTTTTCTGAGCGCGCGTTGCTGTTTTTTAATATCAGAAGAAGATGAGGCCACTGTACTTGACTCCCACTCTTTAGCAAGTTTCATTCCTCCCGTTTTCTCCGGCCCCAAAGTCCCCACCGTCTTACAAATTGTGCAGCCCAAACCAGAACTGTCCATAAGAAGCCAGGGGTAGTAACTCTGCTTCACCTTGAACTGAGCAGCAGTCCAAACAGTTGCGCATCCCCCTGACCTGTCGCTGGATGAACCACATTCCTCTCCGCTCAGTGCGCGCTCCTCTCCTTCTGACGCTTCATGAAAGAAGCGCGTTGATGTCGTGGTTCCCGCCTCTTGCTGCTGTACTTGGCTAGCTGATATCTCCATACTGGCCTCTTGCTCCGGTTGTTGGTGGGGGTCCACATGATGGCTGATCGGGTGCGCTGTATCTGCCCTCCACTCAGGCGGGCTATGAACCAGGTCACCTGTTGCGGGGCTAGCCTCTTCCTCCTGGTCACTAGCATCGCCACTTGCTGCTTTCCTCACTCGTTTAGTAGCATCATGCGACTTGTCCGTCTTCTTGAAAAAAGACATAAGATTCAATTGTCTTTTTGACATGTTTGCGCTGAAACTCCGTATATTCCTCTCTCTTGGTCAGTTGGTCAATTCGGTCCTCGCGGTAAACATCCCAGACGCGGCAAACCTTACTTTCTGTGAGGGGCGTGGTTTGATCCCGACTCTCCCAAATTACGTTAAATTTGAGTAGAGAACATGAAATTTGTTGGATTTATTCTTTAAATTAATATAATAATTTTTTCTTATGTATTTTCAGACTTTTTAAAATTATGATTTTGAATATTTATATTAGAGGTGACGGATCTGCCCAAATAAGTCCCGGAACACGTAGAGGCCAAAATCAATAGGTGCCGGATCCTGTTCCGGCAGGATCCGGCACAAATTAACCACTGACTTTAGTCCTGTCCTGGTTCAGCTCAGTTCAGTTCTGGTCCTGGTTCAGCTCAGTTCTGTCATGTGGAGAAATGAATAAAAAGGGAACCCAAAATATAGGACTGAAAATCAAATGTGATTTAATGAAATCAAAATCCAGAGAGACAAAAAGCACTAAAATCCAGAACTGAAAAACCAGACAAGACAAACATGGCAGAGACAATGGACAACAAGTGGGAACAGCACAGGGTATAGATACACACAGGAGACACAGGTGGGTCACATTAGGGCGGGGCTAACAATCAACACAACAGACAGGAATCAGACTCAAAATACAAGAGAAAAAAATAAAGTCAATAAAACAAGGTTAAAATAATCCGATAAGTCCACACCATGACACACCCTCCAGTCACTCGTTACATTCAGACTATTGTACATGTTTTCAGTGGTGGGAGAAATAGGAGCACCTGGAGGAAACCTAAGCAGACATGGGGAGAACATGCAAGGTCCTGTTTGGTTGGCACCTCTTCGGGCCGTGAGCCTCTGGTCCTGGATCGGTCCCGGTCCAGGTTTGTGGCAGAGACCTACTTTCACTGGAGCTGAGGATTTTCTCTTCTTCTTCTTTTCTGTGATCGCGGCTCAGAGAGTGTTTGGAGCCGGGCTGGGTTTTATGGTTTAGGGATTCCCCAGGGCTCAGAGAGAAGTGGCTGAGGTGAGGGGCGGGACTCTCTTTCAGGGATTAAAACTGAGCACGTCGAAAACCATGTGAGTGAGCGGAGGTTATGAGGCGGCGGAGGAGAAAGTGCCGTCTCCAAAGAACTCACATCATTGATTATAAAACGCCTTATATGTTACTTATGCTGCATTCTGGGGCAGGCTTTGACAGAATCAGGTCTGCTGCTGGTGCCACAGCCGCTCACTCACACGGCACAGGCTTTGGTTTCTGTGGTGTTAGACGAAAGCGGAGCACCTGGAGGAAACCCACGGAAGCACAGGAAGAACATGCAAACCAGAAACTAGACGTGTTTGGGAAGGTTTGGTCTGAGAGGGAGATCTGAGAGTTGGTGAGTAATGTAAGATGTTGTTAGATTATGTGTAACAATAAACTCAACCTGCGACCCGGCAACGGATGAAGCGGAAGAAAATGGAATGACAGTGGCTCAGTTGTAGAGCGTTGGAAAACCGTGAATCAGCATTATCTGACGGCTGAGACAGAGACAATCCTAAACTGGGATAAAGCAGAAAAAAATAATGAACTTCTTTTTTTAATTTTCAAAGGCAAGGCAAGGCAAGGCAAGTTTATTTGTATAGCACAATTCATACACAAGGCAACTCAAAGTGCTGAACAAGATAGCATTAAAATCATAAATAATCACAGAACATTAAAAAGAAAGATAAAAATATAAAATCCCTCAGTTGTATGCACAGCTAAACAGCACAGTTTTTAACTTGGTTTTAAACATAGTCAGAGAGGAGGCCTGTCTCACATCTTCAGGAAGAATGTTCCAGATTTTAGCAGCATGAATCTGAAAAGCAGCCTCCCCATGTTTAGTTCTGACTCTGGGCACTAACAGGAGTCCAGTCCCTGTGCTCCTCAGAGTCCGGGCTGGTTCATATGGGACTAACATGTCACTAATATATTTTGGTGCGAGGCCATGGAGAGACTTGTAACAAGCAAAGCTGTTTTAAAGTCTATTCTCTGAGCCACAGGAAGCCAGTGCAGAGACCTGAGGACCGGACTAATATGGTCGTACTTCCTGGTTCTAGTCAGGACTAATGTGGTCGTACTTCCTGGTTCTAGTCAGGACTAATGTGGTCGTACTTCCTGGTTCTAGTCAGGACTAATGTGGTCGTACTTCCTGGTTCTAGTCAGGACTAATGTGGTCGTACTTCCTGGTTCTAGTCAGGACCAATATGGTCGTACTTCCTGGTTCTAGTCAGGACTCGAGCTGCTGCATTTTGAATGTACTGCAGCTGTTTTACAGCCTGTTTGGACAGACCTGTGAGCAGGCCATTGCAGTAGTCCAACCTACTGGAGACAAATGCATGGATAAGAATCTCCAAGTCTGCTTTAGACACTATGTTTTTGATCCTGGAAATGTTTTTTAGATGGTAAAAAGCTGCTGATGTTACTGATTTGATGTGGCTATTAAAATTTAAGTCTGAGTCCAGTATTACCCCTAGATTTCTGACCTTGTTTGAAGGTTTTAGGGAGAGAGACTGTAGGTGACAGATGACGCTCTCTCTTTGTTTCTGGGGACCAAAGACAATCATTTCAGTTTTGTCTGCGTTTAGCTGAAGGAAGTTGTTTTGCATCCACTCACTGATCTGTTGGATACAGTGAAGGAGTGAGTCCACTGGTCCATGTTCTCCTGCAGTCAGTGAGACATAGATCTGAGTGTCATCTGCATAGTTATGATAGGAAACTTTGTTTCTGCGTATTAACTGACCTAACGGCAGCATGTAGAGATTGAAAAGAAGAGGTCCCAGGATCGACCCCTGTGGTACTCCACAGGTTAGGGCCATATGATCTGAGACACAGTTTCCAATCTCCACAAAGTACTTCCTGTCTTCAAGGTAAGACCTAAACCAACTTAGGGCGGTGCCAGCGACGCCAACCCAGTCCTCTAGTCTCTGTAAGAGGATTTCATGGTCGACAGTGTCAAAGGCAGCACTTAGATCTAACAAGATTAGGATTGAGACTTTGCCTGCGTCAGTGCTTAGCCGGATATTGTTTGTAACCTTGACGAGAGCAGTCTCAGTGCTGTGGTGGAGTCTAAAGCCGGACTGAAACATATCAAATGAGTTGTTGATTATAAGAAATCTATTTAGCTGTTGGTAGACAACTTTTTCAAGGACTTTCCCCATAAATGGCAGATTTGAGATGGGACGGTAGTTGTTAAGTACCGTAGCATCCAGACTGCTCTTTTTTAGCAGGGGCCTGATGACTGCAGTTTTCAGGGCCTTTGGGAATATTCCAGAATGAAGGGACATGTTTACTATCTGTGTGAGTGAAGGTAAGAGACTGCTCAGAACAGACTTTAGAAATCTAGTGGGTAGTACATCCAGGCTGCATGTGGAGGAGCTCAGACTGGAGATTATCTCTTGGACAGTTTGATCATTTACAAGTGCAAAGTGAGTTAGCTCAGAGAGCCTTTCTGGCTGTTGGATGGTTATCTGTGGATTGGAGACAATGGCGTTTTTGATGCCTTGAACCTTGTCATTGAAAAAATGTGCAAACTCATTACATTTACGTTTGGAAGTTAGCTCTAATGGCATCTGAACAGGGGGGTTTGTTAATCTATTAACTGTTGAAAACAGAACACGCAGATTGTTGCTGCAGCCTTCAATCATTTCAGAAAAATACCTTTCTCTCGTACTACGTAGCACCTGGTTAAACTCGCACAACTTATCTTTGAAGATCTCGTAATCAACCTGGAGGTTGGACTTGCGCCACTTCCGCTCGGCCCTCCGGCACTCTCTCTTTTGTGCCCTGACCGAGTCTGCTTTAGCCCACGGCGCCTTCTGCTTATTTTTCACTGTTTTAACCTTCACAGGAGCAATGGTGTCCAGAACATTCAAAACACTAGAGGTGACAGAGTTAAACAGTTCATCTACAGTAGAATACGATGCATTCTCAAAGTTTATCATTCCCATAAATAGTTCACCCGTATTTTCATTTATGTGTCTTCTTCGTACAGTTGCAGAGTCCACTGGTGGTTTGTTAGTGAAACACATGTCAAAAAATACACAAAAATGATCCGAAAGCGCAACATCGACCACGTTTACATTTGAAATATTCACCCCCTTAGTAACTAACAGGTCTAGAGTGTGCCCTCTGCTGTGGGTGGGGCCACTCACATGCTGAGTGAGACCAAAAGATTCAAGAACAGAACTCAGCTCTTTTGCCCTTCTGTCAATAACATTATCCACATGAATATTAAAATCCCCTGTAATAATCAAGCTATCAAACATTACATTTTGTCTAAAACACATTGATCTACTTTTTTTTGAAAAAAGTCTGTCTCACTGATCGTTTTTAAATCTGCGGTTCACAGCTGTTTGTGATCCAGGTGTTTTTGTTTCAATATGGTCTTTGTAAATCCCTGAAATGATAAAACCTTCAGTCTCAGTCCCAGAATTAGGCTTTAGCTTGTTTGAGTAACGACAGCTCTCTGCTCCTGATTGCCCCTTTGGTTGCTAGGTCGTTGCTAGGTCGTTGCTAGGTCGTTGCTAGGTCGTTGCTAGGTCGTTAGTAGGTTGTTGCTAGGTCGTTGGTAGGTCGTTGCTAGGTCGTTGCTCGGTCGTTGCTCGGTCGTTGGTAGGTCGTTGCTCGGTCGTTGGTAGGTCGTTGGTAGGTCGTTGCTCGGTCGTTGCTCGGTTGTTGCTAGGTTGTTGGTAGGTCGTTGGTAGGTCGTTGCTCGGTCGTTGCTAGGTCGTTGCTAGGTCGTTGCTAGGTTGTTAGTAGGTTGTTGCTAGGTCGTTGGTAGGTCGTTGCTCGGTCGTTGCTCGGTCGTTGCTAGGTCGTTGCTCGGTCGTTGGTAGGTCGTTGGTAGGTCGTTGGTAGGTCGTTGCTCGGTCGTTGGTAGGTCGTTGCTCGGTTGTTGGTAGGTCGTTGGTAGGTTGTTGGTAGGTCGTTGGTAGGTCGTTGGTAGGTCGTTGGTAGGTTGTTAGTAGGTTGTTGCTAGGTTGTTGGTAGGTCGTTGGTAGGTCGTTGGTAGGTCGTTGCTAGGTCGTTAGTAGGTTGTTGCTAGGTCGTTGGTAGGTTGTTGCTAGGTCGTTGCTCGGTCGTTGCTCGGTCGTTGGTAGGTCGTTGCTCGGTCGTTGGTAGGTCGTTGGTAGATCGTTGGTAGGTCGTTGGTAGGTCGTTGCTCGGTCGTTGCTCGGTCGTTGCTAGGTTGTTGGTAGGTCGTTGGTAGGTCGTTGGTAGGTTGTTGCTCGGTCGTTGCTCGGTCGTTGCTCGGTCGTTGCTAGGTCGTTGGTAGGTTGTTGGTAGGTCGTTGGTAGGTCGTTGCTCGGTTGTTGCTCGGTCGTTGCTCGGTCGTTGCTCGGTCGGTGCTAGGTTGTTGCTCGGTCGTTGCTAGGTTGTTGCTAGGTCGTTGGTAGGTTGTTGCTAGGTCGTTGCTAGGTTGTTGCTCGGTCGTTGCTAGGTTGTTGCTAGGTTGTTGGTAGGTCGTTGGTAGGTCGTTGCTCGGTCGTTGCTCGGTCGTTGCTCGGTCGGTGCTAGGTTGTTGCTCGGTCGTTGCTCGGTCGGTGCTAGGTTGTTGCTCGGTCGTTGCTAGGTTGTTGCTAGGTCGTTGGTAGGTCGTTGCTACGTCGTTGCTAGGTTGTTGCTCGGTCGTTGCTAGGTTGTTGCTAGGTTGTTGGTAGGTCGTTGGTAGGTCGTTGCTTGGTCGTTGCTCGGTCGTTGCTCGGTCGTTGCTCGGTCGGTGCTAGGTTGTTGCTCGGTCGTTGCTAGGTTGTTGCTAGGTCGTTGGTAGGTCGTTGCTCGGTCGTTGCTAGGTCGTTGGTAGGTCGTTGGTAGGTCGTTGCTCGGTCGTTGCTCGGTCGTTGCTCGGTCGGTGCTAGGTTGTTGCTCGGTCGTTGCTAGGTCGTTGGTAGGTCGTTGGTAGGTCGTTGCTCGGTCGTTGCTCGGCCGTTGCTCGGTCGTTGCTAGGTTGTTGCTAGGTCGTTGGTAGGTCGTTGCTAGGTCGTTGCTAGGTTGTTGCTAGGTCGTTGCTAGGTTGTTGCCATCCCTGAATGTGGATCTAATTTCTCTCCCACTTGAGTTAGCTCTAACCGACTTCTTCCACAGTGAGGGGTCTAGAGCCTGATCATTTCCCGAGGTTTCTCACATTTTTCCTTCTGTTTTTTCTTTTCTTTTTGTTTGTTCCTTGAAGTCATGAGGGACTAATCCAGGACTATATGGACATTTGTGAAAGTGGTCGTCCTCTTCCCGATGGACTGAAGCCAATAATTCCCTTTGGCTGACGTGTCCACAATTTGATACAGAAATCAGACAAAAAGATTCTCAAAGGTTAACATCTGCATTTAATTATCTTTACAATCAGATACAGAAATCAACAAAAGAGTGCCCCTAAAACTAGTATGTCCCTCTCCTGGCCCTCGGCTGATCCTTCTGTGTCTCCCCAAGCCAGAGCATATATAAAGAACAGGAAGGAGGGGAGTGTCCTATCAGCCAGCTTCCGGTCTAGGGTCCAGCCTTTTCCTCCGTCTGCCAGACTCCTGATGGAGTGAGGTTGAAAAGTGCAGAAGTCAGCAGGCCAAGACTAGGGGGGTGAAATCCAAACAGGAGAATCCATCTGTTGTCCAGTTGCTGGCACAAGAAGACACCTAAAATAAAATAAGAAGGACTGGCCTCCCACTTAGAGGTTAGCTAGGTCATAAAACACATGGTTTTAGAATGTCACGTATTTATAAATACAACAGTTTCCCTCTTTTGACCTGATTAAAAATTAGGTCACAATCCACATCGTCGTTTATCATCCATACTTGTGCTTAGTTCCGGCTCGATATCTGTGAAGAGTTAATACAGAGAAAACAAACAACACACAACAAACCACATTCTAACCATTCCTTCACTAAACTCTTTGATGACCACTGCTGTCATTCTGATTCTTCTTCAACCTCGTCTGTAATGTATGCACTAAAACTATTCACTATAGTTTAAACTATTCTAATCTATTTACAAATATGTTTGCTTATTTTGCTTTTATTGAGCCATATTCTTAAACATATGTTTTTATCTAATAAATCTATCTATACTGTGGTTTGCTGTCATTATCAGTGGCTCTGTGCCATTTTGTGGGGCTTTGCTCATTTTTCCAAATACATTTTGTTGAACCAGGAAGTGCTGTCACTTCCTTCTCTCAGACCGTTTGGGATAAATGTACATCGTTAATCAAATTGGTATTATCCGTACAGGAGCTAATCTATTTTAGCAGGTTTCTCCGGGGTTAGTCCCTATACAACGGTATTTTGATTCTCTAATCTGTTGCTGACAAATCGACAGCTCTTAAAATTCTCAAAACTACCTAAAGATCTACTTTTGTGCTATACCCAAATTCACCAAAATGCTTTTAAATGTTTTTGAATCTCTGTTGGTTCTAATCTATCTCATTAATCTAAGCTACATTAATCTAGGCTACACTCATGAACTTTATCTACTTTTGAAGTAACTACTTTTGGACATAATATGAAGGAAATGGTCTTTTTACCGTTTGATATTAACCCTGTCTAAAAATAATTTTAATTCTATTTTTTGAAAGCATCTATCTATTTTACACTCTATTGTGACTCCAAATCTTGGTTGTAGTTTGAGCCAAAGCATATTCCCAATTTTTGAGTTCTGATTGTAACAATTGCATTGGCAATAGATGATTTTTCATTGGCTGGTTCTTGTTCTGCCAATCACTATTCTATGTATTGTATTTCAGACAATTCCAAAAACAACACAGTCGTTCTCCAATATTAAAGACATACATCTAAATCAAGTTGCCTGAAAGGGATTTTAACTATTTTAAAACGTTCTCTACGATTATAAGGCTATGCATTTAATTATTTAATAAACAAAAGCACATTCATGGCTTCTGTCCGCTGCTTATAACTGTTTAAAGAGTTGTCCCAAACTTAATATGTGTAAATACATCAGCTGTTTGTAATAAACAATAACATTTAACCTGTTCTCCAATGGAGCAGCTCAGAGGCTGCGTCAAGAGCAATGTTATATTTGAGCTATTTTTAGATTTAAAATTGTGTTAAAGCCTGTCGTTCTATGTCTGCATTTTAATTACTACTCTCTATAAACACATCTGCACTAGTTCCTACAGATGTGGAAAACAGAAACATCTAAAATCTGACTCCATTTGATTCCTTTTTACTTTAGTTATTAGAACAATTTGACCTTATTGATACTTATTTCCACAATAGAACTATTTTGATTATTCACTAGTCTAACTATTATTACTATTGTTTATTCTGACACCTCTTCCTAGCGACCTTTCAACCTATAGCTCCTCGAATCCAATGACATTATAGCTCCAGACTATTTCATTCTATTCTATTATTGTATGATCTATTATCTTAAAGAGTAGATCTGTTTGATGTTATAAGCGCTATTATTTCTCCTTTTGAACTTGCCCAACACTACATTTAGAATGACCCCCTATGGGACAAATATAGAATTTTATTTCATTTTGACAACTCCGAAAATTACTTAATAATTTTCCCATTTTGCTTTTTTAGGCTGCCCTTTCTATTATTTATTTGTTCTTGTAAATATATGTTTTACACTTCTTTCTAATGATTTAGAAGGTTAAGGACCATGACCACCTATGACAATAACATTATATACTCCCTCTTTTTGGTCATGGGCCAAGTATAAAACATGCATCTGTGTGTGTGTGTAGATTACTGTTCCAATCATCTCCAGTTGTTCCTCCCGGATCGTCCTCAATTCATATTGTGGGCTTTGGTGCCAAAGCAGAGGCTCATTTCCTTATGATCCATACTACTGTCATCCCTGAAGCAGGTGCAGTTTATCTTTCATCTGAAAAAGAAACATTAGAACACAAGAAACGCCCACTTCCCTCTCTTCGCATTGTGCAGCCTGTCAATCAATCCAATTGGGTAAAACATAACTGCATTGACAGACGGTGTGTGGCATCAGGGCAGAGGCTGTAGCCAAATACAGACTTAACAATATGTATGTTTCTAATTTTATACTCCCCTAAATGTAAATTACAAACCAAAGTTGTCCTTCAACCCACGACAGCTCACTGCGGTTGGACCGAATCACTGTCAGGACAAACAGCAGAGGGAGGGACTCCCAGTACCTTCAGCAAGGTATTCATCTCAGAGTACTTTCTCAGAGTACTTTTCTCAGAGTACTCATCCCAGAGTACTCTCACTTTTACACCTGTTCAATAAAGCTTGTTATCTTTGAATCTCTAGTACTTACACCGTATGCTGTTGACAAAAAATAATTATTCCATGATCACATTAAAACATTACAGAAAACTTTTGTTATTCCATGATTCCGTTCAGCATTCCTCAGTTCACTCCACAACACACTCACAACACCCCACGTTAGTATATTGGTCCAGTTTGTTAAGGTCAACGTAGTGTATTTGACATGACGCACAAACATATAACATACACAAACATATAGACAACACAGGAGGCCTGTAATTTTAACTTTGTTATATTTTTCCATGTCCAATTACAATTGTCTCATGAGCTATTTCTATTGTTGCAACTTTCAGAGCCTGCAGAACATGCAAAGCTTTGAGAGATTTTTTCTTAAAAGGATCCATTTCAAACTTTAGTGTTTAAACCACGTGGTCTGTACTCGGGCTTCTCACAGATTGTGTCCCCTATATTTTTAATGAGCTCTTGTTACTTAAAACTCATGCACGTGCAATGAATGTTTTTCCCTTTTTTTTTTTTAAAGCCAGTTCGGATTCCTTAAAAATGTAAATTAGTTTCAAACTTTAATACTTCACCTTTGTTTCACGTTCATGTGGAGAAAAGACCATTGTTTTATGTGTGTTGTTGTACTTGCACCAATCATGTCTCAGATGAACGGCCAACAGTTGTATTAAAGACATAATTGTCCTAATTGTTTCTAATTTAGCTATTTGGAAAAGAAACATGTCATAAAAGATTTCCTAAAATGTCCCTACATCCGTGTTTTCAACCAATGAACAGTGTTGCATCAATGTGTTATCAGAAATGATCCAAAATCACCTTTAGCCAAAATTTAGAAATGCTTTAAACCATTTTTCAAACTTTAATTGTCTGAACAAACCATTTTGTACTAAATGCAGCGTCCATTAAAAGCTGCAGTTCTCTTTCTAGCACCAGTTTCAACTGTGCATGTGATTGTTCTTAAATGAGAAACGAGCCACGGTTCAGAGGTTGAAAACACTGCTTTAAATATCCGTATTACCAAGATCATGCAGTCAAAATCAATAATTCTAAACTTCTCCGCGTCTATAACTTTAAATAATAATACTAGTTTCAATAATAGAGCTCCTCTACTTTAAATATACTGCTGTTCTAATCTCCTTGTGTCTCATGCTAAAGCAAGAGTCTAATTAATTTTAACGATTGTCCTGTATTCTTTCATGCAGCTAAATGTGGTGTTATGAACGAATGACCTAGCTAAATGTGTAAATATGACTTAATATGTCTCTGTGCGTTTGTTGCCTGTCTGTATATTTACCTTCTGTGTGTCTCATTTAGGCCAGCCACGTCTCAAATGTCCGTTAATGTCTTTCTTTTACTCATGGCGTCTTTCAATGTCTTTTGTCTCAAAGTGTCCAATGTCTTTGCCTCAATGCCTTTTTTCTTCTTCTTTAAATCACTTTCTTCTCCCTGCAATGTCTTTTTCTTTTCAATCATTTTTTTGACGCACACCAGTGTGTGTCCTTCTTCTTCTTGTTTGGTTTACACAACGTTCTTCTCCGTGCACATAACTCCACTCGGTTTGTGCAAAAGTCTGGTTTTTCTCCATGAAATGGAGGCCGGAGAGGTCTTCTTCGAGAGTTCATGTTAGCTGCTGCAGCCGATGCTGCTGTCTTTGGTGCCCCCTGTGGGTCTGGGGGAGACGTTGATGGTCCGTGCTGATGGCGCCCGATTGTGGTTTGTGGCAGAGACGATTTTTGGCCAAATGAAACAGACAGAAGTTTTCTCGGAAAAACAGACAAACAAGAAGCACAAACAAGTGTATTAATTACCATACGAAACCAATGATTAATTACAATTCAAAATAAACCTATGAAATAATTAATATTAACATTTTAAACATTAAATTCTGAAAACCAATTCTGCATTCAACTGCTATCCTAAGCCCTATTTTTCCAAAAGCATAATGCTCTCTAAGATCATTCTAACTTTTATATCACCAAAATGTAGGGAAAAAAACTTGTCCAGATAAAAAATAAAAAATAAAATAATGCCTCTTTATAATCTAACTCAAAGTTCTGTGATCCTATGACTCCATGTCAGTAACATTATCGAGTGTATAAATGTAATTTTCTACAAGAAAAATTCTTTCTTCACGAGAGAGAGAAAGACAGAGAGAGAGAGAGAGAGAGAGAGGACAGAACGAGGGAGGGGAGTGGCTTCTCGAACAAAGGAACACATGGATGATTGAAATACACCCCTTCTTTGCTACATTTTCCTCGTTTTTATCGTGATATGGTCTTAATCAGTGGTAAAAGTTTTTCTCACGTCAAACGACACTTTACATTTTATCCTTAAATACGTCAGTAATGGAAAACATTACAATTTGCTTACATGACCAATGCATCACTAGGTACAGACGGATCCTGTTTTTTTTTTTTTCGTAATACCTCTGCAACTATTGAAACATTACATCACAATACAAGAGAAAAACTCCCAGACTGATCTTTTGTCATTTCTTCACATGAAAAACATAGTTACAGCCAAGTGGCTCCCTTTTTTCTCATTAATCAGATCATTATTATCAGAATCCACATTTTAAATACTTGGCTTTTTTCCTGTTTAAATTAATTGTACCCCTTTTTTTTTTTTCCCGCCCCCCGGGGGATATGGAGTTTTTATTATCCTATAACTTCTGACCCTAACTGTCCCTATTTTCTAATCCTATTTCTCTAAACACTTGTGCCTCTTTTGCACTTTAAAACGGTGTGCTTCTTTTGCACTCTAAACGGTGTGCCTCTTCTGCACTTATAAACTCTGTGGCTCTGATCCATCATCTATGTTCTGTTTTTTTTGGAGGGACCCATGCTTCCCCCAAGGCCAAAAACGTCTAAACCTGACTATTGTTCTATCGCGTCCGATAGAATCGCCCGTCACGGCGGTCGTCTGGCCACGCTGCAGTCCGCCGAGCCGAATTCTCTCTCTCTTCCATTTAAAACAATGTGCAGATTTTCAAAAGTAACGATCCGCTTACCTCTTTCGAAGAGAAGAGAGAAGAGAAGAGAGAATTCTCCCGGCCGACGGACCCAGTCTATATCTGAGCTCATCTTGCGTCTTCTTTCTGCATCAAATCACGTCTCGGGTCACCAAATGAAGCCAATAATTCCCTTTGGCTGACGTGTCCACAATTTGATACAGAAATCAGACAAAAAGATTCTCAAAGGTTAACATCTGCATTTAATTATCTTTACAATCAAATACAGAAATCAACAAAAGAGTGCTCCTAAAACTAGTATGTCCCTCTCCTGGCCCTCGGCTGATCCTTCTGTTTCTCCCCAAGCCAGAGCATATATAAAGAACAGGAAGGAGGGGAGTGTCCTATCAGCCAGCTTCCGGTCTAGGGTCCAGCCTTTTCCTCCGTCTGCCAGACTCCTGATGCAGTGAGGTTGAAAAGTGCAGAAGTCAGCAGGCCAAGACTAGGGGGGTGAAATCCAAACAGGAGAATCTGTTGTCCAGTTGCTGGCACAAGAAGACACCTAAAATAAAATAAGAAGGACTGGCCTCCCACTTAGAGGTTAGCTAGGTCATAAAACACATGGTTTTAGAATGTCACGTATTTATAAATACAACAGGACCAAAGGCTTCTATGTGTTTGTTATTATTGTATTTCCTGTGTTAAACTAGATTCTCTTGAGCCTACTTAAAGACCTTATGACGGGTTTGATTTATTTAGAAATACAGTTTTAATACCATTTTATATTAGGTATTAATATACCTAATATTAATACCTACCTTCAGAAACCGGAGAACTACAAAAGGTTTCAAAATCAGTTGTTTTTTTGTCTGATCCCCCCAAATCGAAATAACCCCATAGCAACGCCTTTAGAAACGAAAAAACTTCACAGCCCTTGGTGACGTCAGAGCGGGTACGTTTCAACGCTATAAGTTGTTTACAATTTGGTATTCGTTCTTTTTTCGCGGATATTCAAGATGACAAGGCCGTTTACAGCGAGTCTAAGATAACCAAGTTTCGTTGTCACTGAGATAGTCCAGTGGTTGTGTCGATGGACTGCCAATCCAGATACTTGGGTTCAAATCCCACCTCAGACACTTTTTCACACTCAAAACGGCAATTTATGTGTAGTGAGCAATTGTCACCTGTAGAGGGCAGTATTGTGTTGGGCATCAGTGGAGAGAAGAGAGAAAAGACAGTCCTGTGGCATAGATCCATGGTTTTCAATGCATGGGCGTAACCCGCTGTGACGTCACACACAGGTTAGAGCATAGACAACTTAAATTCATGAAAAACACGTTCTTTTTATATAAAATATAGAATTTTTTTGCCGGAATCTCTTTCAAATTGACATTGTCATGCAATTTTGATATCCACTATTTAAAAAAAAAAAAACCGTCATAAGGTCTTTAACCCTCTGATGCATGAATTATGAAAGCCTTGGTCAAGATTTTTTTCTGAAGTGATTTTATTCTTCTCAGGACATAAAAAA
>OZ035840.1:1000317-1039073 GCA_964034765.1 Knipowitschia caucasica | reverse complement strand
TGCTTCTGCTTTTACTGAACACAGTCTGCAACAAACACTCTGCTCTGCACAAAGTGAGGAAGAACAGTCTGAAATGTCTCTTAGTAAAAAAAATGGTAAAATGTGTCTTAATTGAAGTGGATTCAAGAGTGGATTCAAGATAATATTACCTCTTGTTTTACTTTTTGCAGTGTAAAAGTTTAGTATGGTAAGTTTTAAGGCAAATTCCAAAAAAAGCCAAAAAACAAAATTGTATTATATCTGAATCCCAATAGCAGTTGACTGAAGCTGTAGACCCAGGACTGAAGCTGTAGACCCAGGACTGAAGCTGTAGACCCAGGACTGAAGCTGTAGACCCAGGACTGAAGCTGTAGACCCAGGACTGAAGCTGTAGACCCAGGACTGAAGCTATAGACCCAGGACTGAGGCTGTAGACCCAGGACTGAGGCTGTAGACCCAGGACTGAGGCTGTAGACCCAGGACTGAGGCTGTAGACCCAGGACTGAGGCTGTAGACCCAGGACTGAGGCTGTAGACCCAGGACTGAAGCTGTAGACCCAGGACTGAGGCTGTAGACCCAGGACTGAGGCTGTCGACCCAGGACTGAGGCTGTCGACCCAGGACTGAGGCTGTAGACCCAGGACTGAGGCTGTCGACCCAGGACTGAGGCTGTAGACCCAGGACTGAGGCTGTAGACCCAGGACTGAGGCTGTAGACCCAGGACTGAGGCTGTAGACCCAGGACTGAGGCTGTACAGATTCTTTATCGTGATCGTCTCAGAGTTTTGAAGAAACGATCCGAGGTTATTTCCATCGTGTAAAGTTTAAAGAGGTCCTGGTTCTTCCGGGCTCTCGTCCATTAAAAAGAATCCCCGGGTCCTGGCTGCTCCGCGCTCTGACTTCACCATTCTCAAAGTCAGAGTCTGTTTGGATTGTTTTGTTGTTTTGTTAAATGTTATTCCTGGGGGGAAAAGCCGACACAGGTCCAAACAACACTCCAAGCTTATAAAAAGGTTAATGGATAAATGTTACTTATTTGACATCGGCCCCAAGGAAGCCCTGTTGCCACCGGCCCCATTGCCCTGTTTCCACCAGCCCCATAGCCCTGTTTCCACCGGCCCCATAGCCCTGATTCCCCCAGCCCCATTGCCCTGTTTCCACCAGCCCCACAGCGCTGTTTCCACCGGCCCCATAGCCCTGATTCCCCCAGCCCCATTGCCCTGTTTCCACCAGCCCCACAGTCCTGTTTCCACCAGCCCCACAGCCCTGTCTCCACCGGCCCCATAGCCCTGTTTCCCCAGCCCCACAGCCCTGTTTCCACCGGCTCCATAGCCCTGTTTCCACCAGCCCCATAGCCCTGTTTCCACCAGCCCCATAGCCCTGTTTCCTCCAGCCCCACAGCCCTGTTTCCACCAGCCCCATAGCCCTGTTTCCACCAGCCCCACAGCCCTGTTTCCAGCAGCCCTATAGCCCTGTTTCTACCTCGGCTGTGAGTGTTTTTAGTCCATAGTTTATTTATTTTATGTATTGATTTATTTGATAGGAACACGTAAACACAATCAACATGTGAAACACTACAACATTTATATCCAAGGCTAATCTGCGATGTCTGTCCAAGGGTTAATATCCTGGTTCTATCCAGGCCGAGCTGGTATAAAAGTGTTCAAACTGGCAGTGATTGGTCAAAGAGCTGCTGGAAGCTGTGGTTACCAAGGAATGTCCACGGATACTGGTTTGTTTTGTGTGCTGGGATTTGGTACACTGCAAAAAGTGATGAAAAATGTGTCAAAAAGTGCCCAAATGTTGTTAAATGTATTTAAATATGAGCACATTCTGCCTGGTAGGGTAGGGTAGGGTAGGGTAGAGTAGAGTAGAGTAGAGTAGAGTAGAGTAGAGTAGAGTAGAGTAGAGTAGAGTAGAGTAGGGTAAGGTAGGGTAGAGTAGGGTAGGGTAGAGTAGGGTACAGTAGAGTGGGGTAGAGTAGGGTAGAGTAGGGTAGGGTAGAGTAGAGTAGGGTAAGGTAGGGTAGGGTACAGTAGAGTGGGGTAGAGTAGAGTAGTCTAGAGTAGGGTAGGGTAGAGTAGAGTAGAGTAGGGTAGGGTAGGGTAGAGTAGAGTAGGGTACAGTAGAGTGGGGTAGAGTAGGGTAGAGTAGGGTAGGGTAGAGTAGAGTAGGGTAAGGTAGGGTAGGGTACAGTAGAGTGGGGTAGAGTAGAGTAGTCTAGAGTAGGGTAGGGTAGAGTAGAGTAGAGTAGGGTAGGGTAGAGTAGAGTAGAGTAAAGTAGAGAAGGGTAGAGTAGAGTAGAGTAGACTAGAGTAGGGTAGGGTAGGGTAGAGTAGAGTAGAGTAAAGTAGAGAAAGGTAGAGTAGGGTAGGGTAGGGTCGTGTAGAGTAGAGTAGAGTAAAGTAGAGAAGGGTAGAGTAGAGTAGAGTAGGGTAGGGTCGGGTAGAGTAGAGTAGAGTAAAGTAGAGAAGGGTAGAGTAGAGTAGAGTAGGGTAGGGTCGGGTAGAGTAGGGATTGGTGGAAACAGGACTAATAATTGTGACACCAGTATTACAGCGGTCTCCCATCTAAACACTAACCAGGCCCATCGCTGCTTAGCTTCCGAAAGAGAACAAATGTTTTCTGCAACGAATCACAAAAACCTGCTTCACATTCAGTTTGAAAAAGAACTAAAACTTTCCCGACCACAGTTTTGTCGTTACAGAATCCGTCCAAACAAAACGATGTTAACATTAATCGCGACTCGTTCTTTTACCTTTTCCACAGAAATTCCCAAATGAACTTTCACCTCTGGACATGAGTGTGTTCAGAGGAAGCAGAGGCATAAACCCGTCCGCAACACTGGGTTTTACTCCATAATGAGACTAAATAGTAAATGAGTCCAATTAGAGCAGAGTCATGTGACCCGACGCTGCCGTGAAAGCTTCTGTGTTAATAATTCAGCTTTGTACTTTGTTTATTTCACTTTTACAGATTTTTAAGGTGTTGAATATTTGATGAGGTGAGATTTTAGCCTCTGTTCGGGGTTTACTGTACTTCCTGTAAGACGAAGGCAAGTTTATATGTGTAGCACAGTTTATGCACAAGGAAAGGCTTAACTCATTGACTGCCATTGACGTATTTGTCTGGGAGCCTCTATTTGACTGCAGATTACAGGACAATATAAACAGCTAGAAACAAACTTATTTTTGCTGATTAAAGTCGACAATCCAGTCTTTCAGAATCTGGTTTCATATTTCACATAGTCTTAGGAAATAATATTCTGTGGGTCTTGAGAATCAGTGAAATCATCAAAAACGGCAGCAGTCAATGAGCTAACAAAGTACGTTTTTCCTTTGAGAGATAGTGTCACTTCCATTTCTCATCCTCACTGTAGAGACACGCTACAGACTCACACTTTTCCATTATGTTAGTAAGTAATCTTTATTTATATAGCACATTTTTACAGACCAACGTCACAACAGAATGTTCATTTCTCCAACGACAAAAGAGAGACGCTGAACACACGTCAACCCTAAACCAACACCATTCACTCAGAACATTTAGACTATTGTCCATGTTTTAGGGGTAGGGGAAACCGGAGCACCTGGAGGAAACCTACGCAGACACAAGGAGAACATTTAAACGTACTGCTGTTATAAATGTTTTTTTATTATTTCAATTTTGCATCATAACCCAACTTTTGTTTTCCAAACTTTGTACTTTACTGCTTTAAAAGGATACACCTCCATTTTCTTGATCTTCTTGCAGAAAATGTCACCGAGGCCACAATAAGAAATATTATAATGAAGTGTTTTTCTGATAAATTAAAACTGTCAATCATTCTGGTGATACGAGCTCGTCCAATAAGAGCAGAGAGTTTACCAAATGCCCTAAAATGTGGTAAAATCCTCCTGTAAACCTTAAACTACTACAGTATTTGCCCGACAGAGAACGCAGAGCTCAGAAACATATTTCTAAAGTAATGATTTTTAACGTATGTTTGAACCCCAGACTCACCACCTCCTCTTTCTGCGCAGGTCATTAAATCGGACACCTTCAAGCACCTGCGCCACCTGGAGATCCTCCAACTGTCCAAGAACCAGATCCGTCAGATCGAAGTGGGCGCGTTCAATGGCCTCCCCAACCTCAACACCCTGGAGCTGTTCGACAACCGGCTCACCCTGGTGCCCTCCCACGCCTTCGAGTACCTCAGCAAACTGCGCGAGCTCTGGCTCCGCAACAATCCCATCGAAACTCTGCCTGGCTACGCTTTCCAACGCGTGCCCTCGCTCCGCAGACTGGACCTGGGCGAACTCAAAAAGCTGGATTTTATCTCCGACGCCGCCTTCGTGGGCCTCGTCAACCTGCGGTATCTCAATCTGGGGATGTGCGGGTTGAAAGACATTCCCAAACTCACCGCGCTCGTCAGGTTGGAGGAGCTGGAACTCTCCGGTAACCGCCTGGAGATCATCCGACCCGGTTCGTTCCAGGGGTTGGTAGCTTTACGCAAGCTTTGGTTGATGCATTCGCAAGTTTCCGTCATTGAGCGGAACGCGTTTGACGATCTGAAAAGTCTGGAGGAGCTAAATCTGTCTCATAACTCGCTCCACTCTTTGCCGCACGATCTTTTCACGCCGTTACACCAGCTGGAGCGCGTGCATCTCAACCACAACCCTTGGGTTTGCAACTGCGACATCCTGTGGCTCAGTTGGTGGCTCAAAGAAACCGTCCCAAGCAACACGACCTGCTGCGCCCGCTGCCACGCCCCGCCGTTCCTGAAAGGGAAGTACATCGGCGAGCTGGACCAGAGCCACTTCACGTGCTACGCTCCGGTGATCGTGGAACCTCCGACCGACCTCAACGTGACCGAGGGAATGGCCGCGGAGCTCAAATGCCGCACAAGCACCTCCACCACCTCCGTCAACTGGATCACGCCGAACGGTACGCTGATGACGCACGGATCTTACAAAGTTCGCATTTCCGTCCTGCACGATGGAACGCTCAACTTTACCAACGTTACGCTCCGAGACACCGGGCAGTACACGTGCATGGTGACCAACGCGGCCGGAAACACTACGGCTACCGCGGTCCTCAACGTCACGGCGGCGGATGCTAGCGTAAACTACACGTATTTCACCACAGTGACGGTGGAAACCATGGAGACGAACGGGGAGGAGGAGCCAGCGCTTGTGGTCATCAATCAGACTTTTATCCGCATGCCTCCGGGCCCTACGTCTTCAGGAAACTTACTCCCAGACGGCGCTCCGACCACTGTGTCTTCTCTATCCGGCAGTTGGTCTTCTTTATCCCCGAAAGCAACGCGACCGACATTCACTGTTCCCATCACAGAACCGGGATACTCCGGCTTGGACGACGTCATGAAGACCACCAAGATCATCATCGGTTGTTTCGTGGCGATAACGTTCATGGCGGCGGTTATGCTCGTGGTTTTTTACAAGCTGAGAAAGCAACACCAGCTGCATAAGCATCACGGCCCGGCCAGAGCCATCGAAATCATCAACGTGGAGGATGAACTGGGAGCCGGAGCAGGCGGAAGAGGTAGCGGCATCTCCGGAGGGTCCACCATATCGCAAACCTGCAGCAGCGGAATCGGAGGCGGGCAAAGTCTGAGGCTGCACCATCCGGAGATCGTCAACCTCCCGAACTTGGCGCGATCGGAGCATATGAACCACTATTACAAAACGCATCATTTCAACAATAACATGATGGGGCTGGGGCCAGGTCTGAACAACAACAACAACCCATCGCCGTGCTCGCCGCCGCAGTCCATATCGTGCACCCAGATTCCTACTTCCATGGGAGGAGGGATGCCCACCTGCGGGACTCTGCCCACCCCGGTCCCCTTGCCTCAAATGGGCCTACACAGTTCGCTGAAAGGCCTCATGGGAAAAGGCCAAAACGAGCCGCTCCTTTTTAAAAGCGGCTCGAAAGAGAACGTACAAGAGACTCAAATCTGAAATGGTCCAAAGGAGACTGATCGTAGCGAATCGGAGAAAGAGTTATTTTTTTCCCATTGCTGAATTGTGGATGGGGACAGAAAAGAGGGCGGATGGGAGACCAGCTTGGGTATTATGTAAACGCCACAATCATTCAGTTACATGTACAATCTGTCGCAATCACTGTTTGCCAAAGTTGGACAAAGACCAAGCCAATGTGTCATCTGTGACCACACGAAGAAGACGCCGCGAGTGATGCTTTCTGGATTACAATATATTCACTCAGTGTATATATTTGGAGAAGGACATACTCATGGATTTGGCAAGGACGGTGAATAACAAACAGTGCTTTGAGGACTGCATTTATGACCTGGATTTTCATAGAGAAAAACAAATCACTTTTTCAACTTTTTTCACCCATTTTGTGGCTACTGTCTCTGTTCCGACGGGAAGTGCAATGGACAACAGGAAAGATATATTGATATAAAGGACAGAAAGTACATATTATATATACCGTAAATATATTTTCACTCAGAGAAGTAAATTATAAAAAATAAGTCTTTATTGAGCTTTGGCGACATCTAAAGAATATATAAAAAGAGAGGGGTATAATCGCGGTGGCTTTTGCGATTTTTTTCAAGATGGCCGCTCTGACTGTGCTGCTAAAGACATACAGTATTTTCGCGGGATTGAGGAAAAGCTAAAACGAAAAAAATACGGGATATAAATGTAAAACTATGGGAGTGGAAGTATTTTGTTCTATTTTATAGCCATGCAAAATATTTTTTGTCTGCTGTTGTTGTCAAGGAAGAAACGTGATTCCGGATTATACCATTTTGGATGTGACTGTGCTAGGGTTAGTAATAGCCGATGCTAAGCTAATAGCGGTAGGAAAAATAAAACCAATTAAATCACTATTCAAATTGGGCAGGGTGACTGCAATGCTACCGCTAATAGCAATAAGCTAGCTGCTATTATTAACACTAGTGCCTATGATGAATGAATGGAAAAACCCACCTCTTTTCATTTATAGCAAAGGACAAACGGATGCTAGCAGAAGTCCACTCAGCGAAACGGGGGAATTCAAAATGGCTTCCCTCGTCCTCAAAGTCCTGAAATCTGGAATGACGGGGGGAAAAAACTTGAACTTTTTGACAATACGTGAACATTGCAGAGGAGTATTTCACACCTGTGTTTCCATGTTTTTGTGTCGGGATCCGTGCGACGAGAGAGAGACGTGTGGACAAAGGTAAGCTACATTTCAGAGAGACTCAAAGTGCAGTAAAAGTCGTGAATATTTTTTATCCTCAAGACGAGTAAATGAAAAAATATAGAAGCGTATAGATCACTTTTGAAAAAATTAAACTACTCTAAGTGTTTATCCATTTTTTGGGTTTTTACCTTGTTTGGATTTATTTTTTACTTTCATCTTTTGTTTTCAAATCAAGTGTTACCTTTATTGTAATTGTTCTTATAATTAGCGGATTACACTGGTTCTCATTATGGGAGATGTTCTGTTAGAAAGGTCACTTTGAACATTAAAAAAACTGGCACATAAAATGGCAGTGGAAGTCTGTGGAAAACATGTTGTCTTGAGTTTTTATTTATCTGCTGCTAATCGACATCTGCATCTTTCTGTGTTTTTGTTGAATGAGTTTTAGAGCAGTTTGGTCGTGTTTCTACTTTAGTCACATTAAAGATTAATAAGACTGCTGGATTTCATGATGCAAACTTAAATTCAAAAACAAAATTCAATTCAATGTATTTGTGTATTCCCCTTGTACACTACAGCAGGCGTCTCGGAGGACTTTATAAAGTTGTTGATGAACTTACAACAGATCAGAGAATCAAACAGATGTAATAAACACTTGGTCTAGAGCAGGGACGTCAAAGTCCAACACATCAGAAAAGACACATTTTCTACAAGCCGAGGACTGGAACAGGTTCAATGTTTATTCTTGGGCCAAGATCATTCACTCGAGGGCCGCATCTGGCCCCCGGGCCGAAACTTCTCACCCATGGTCCAGAGGGAGAGGGATGACCAATGCCCAAAAATGTTTATTTATAATTTCTGTTCATAAATGTTTTAATAATCTCTGCCCTACAAAAGAAAGGTCCACTTCGAGAGAAGGATCTGCTCCCACAGACTCTGGGACCAGCAGGAGGCCAGACAGACTCAAGGACCAGGACCGGCTTTGGATCCAGGACCCGCAGGGTTCAGTCTGTTACACAGGACTATGACACGTGTGTTCAGTCTGTTACACAGGACTATGACACGTGTGTTCAGTCTGTTACACAGGACTATGACACGTTACACAGGACTATGACACGTGTGTTCAGTCTGTTACACAGGACTATGACACGTGTGTTCAGTCTGTTACACAGGACTATGACACGTGTGTTCAGTCTGTTACACAGGACTATGACACGTTACACAGGACTATGACACGTGTGTTCAGTCTGTTACACAGGACTATGACACGTGTGTTCAGTCTGTTACACAGGACTATGACACGTTTACACAGGACTATGACACGTGTGTTCAGTCTGTTACACAGGACTATGACACGTGTGTTCAGTCTGTTACACAGGACTATGACACGTGTGTTCAGTCTGTTACACAGGACTAAGACACGTGTGTTAGTCTGTTACACAGGACTATGACACGTGTGTTCAGTCTGTTACACAGGACTATGACACGTGTGTTTAGTCTGTTACACAGGACTATGACACGTGTGTTCAGTCTGTTACACAGGACTATGACACGTGTGTTCAGTCTGTTACACAGGACTATGACACGTGTGTTCAGTCTGTTACAGAGGACTATGACACGTGTTTTCAGTCTGTTACACAGGACTATGACACGTGTGTTCAGTCTGTTACACAGGACTATGACACGTGTGTTCAGTCTGTTACACAGGACTATGACACGTGTGTTCAGTCTGTTACACAGGACTATGACACGTGTGTTCAGTCTGTTACACAGGACTATGACACGTGTGTTCAGTCTGTTACACAGGACTATGACACGTGTGTTCAGTCTGTTACACAGGACTATGACACGTGTGTTTAGTCTGTTACAGAGGACTACGACACGTGTTTTCAGTCTGTTACAGAGGACTATGACACGTGTGTTCAGTCTGTTACACAGGACTATGACACGTGTGTTCAGTCTGTTACACAGGACTATGACACGTGTGTTCAGTCTGTTACACAGGACTATGACACGTGTGTTCAGTCTATTACAGAGGACTATGACACGTGTGTTCAGTCTGTTACAGAGGACTATGACACGTGTGTTCAGGAACTATTACAAGGACTATGACACGTGTGTTTAGTCTGTTACACAGGACTATGACACGTGTGTTTAGTCTGTTACACAGGACTATGACACGTGTGTTCAGTCTGTTACACAGGACTATGACACGTTACACAGGACTATGACACGTGTGTTCAGTCTGTTACACAGGACTATGACACGTGTGTTCAGTCTGTTACACAGGACTATGACACGTGTGTTTAGTCTGTTACACAGGACTATGACACGTGTGTTTAGTCTGTTACACAGGACTATGACACGTGTGTTTAGTCTGTTACAGAGGATTATTACACGTGTGTTCAGTCTATTACAAAGGACTATGACACGTGTGTTTAGTCTGTTACACAGGACTATGACACGTGTGTTTAGTCTGTTAGAGGACTATGACACGTGTGTTCAGTCTGTTACACAGGACTATGACACGTGTGTTTAGTCTGTTACACAAGACTATGACACGTGTGTTTAGTCTGTTACACAGGACTATGACACGTGTGTTTAGTCTGTTACTCAGGACTATGACACGTGTGTTCAGTCTGTTACACAGGACTATGACACGTGTGTTTAGTCTGTTACACAAGACTATGACACGTGTGTTTAGTCTGTTACACAGGACTATGACACGTGTGTTTAGTCTGTTACACAGGACTATGACACGTGTGTTCAGTCTGTTACACAGGACTATGACACGTTACACAGGACTATGACACGTGTGTTCAGTCTGTTACACAGGACTATGACACGTGTGTTCAGTCTGTTACACAGGACTATGACACGTGTGTTTAGTCTGTTACACAGGACTATGACACGTGTGTTTAGTCTGTTACACAGGACTATGACACGTGTGTTTAGTCTGTTACAGAGGATTATTACACGTGTGTTCAGTCTATTACAAAGGACTATGACACGTGTGTTTAGTCTGTTACACAGGACTATGACACGTGTGTTTAGTCTGTTAGAGGACTATGACACGTGTGTTCAGTCTGTTACACAGGACTATGACACGTGTGTTTAGTCTGTTACACAAGACTATGACACGTGTGTTTAGTCTGTTACACAGGACTATGACACGTGTGTTTAGTCTGTTACAGAGGACTATGACACGTGTGTTCAGTCTGTTACACAGGACTATGACACGTGTGTTTAGTCTGTTACACAAGACTATGACACGTGTGTTTAGTCTGTTACACAGGACTATGACACGTGTGTTCAGTCTGTTACACAGGACTATGACACGTACCAGGACTATGACACGTGTGTTCAGTTGTTACACAGGACTATGACACGTGTGTTCAGTCTGTTACACAGGACTATGACACGTGTGTTCAGTCTGTTACACAGGACTATGACACGTGTGTTTAGTCTGTTACACAGGACTATGACACGTGTGTTCAGTCTGTTACACAGGACTATGACACGTGTGTTCAGTCTGTTACACAGGACTATGACACGTGTGTTTAGTCTGTTACACAAGACTATGACACGTGTGTTTAGTCTGTTACACAGGACTATGACACGTGTGTTTAGTCTGTTACACAGGACTATGACACGTGTGTTCAGTCTGTTACACAGGACTATGACACGTTACACAGGACTATGACACGTGTGTTCAGTCTGTTACACAGGACTATGACACGTGTGTTCAGTCTGTTACACAGGACTATGACACGTGTGTTCAGTCTGTTACACAGGACTATGACACGTGTGTTCAGTCTGTTACACAGGACTATGACACGTGTGTTCAGTCTGTTACAGAGGACTATGACACGTGTGTTCAGACTGTTACAGAGGACTATGACACGTGTGTTCAGTCTATTACAAAGGACTATGACACGTGTGTTTAGTCTGTTACAGAGGACTATGACACGTGTGTTCAGTCTGTTACACAGGACTATGACACGTGTGTTTAGTCTGTTACACAAGACTATGACACGTGTGTTTAGTCTGTTACACAGGACTATGACACGTGTGTTTAGTCTGTTACACAGGACTATGACACGTGTGTTCAGTCTGTTACAGAGGACTATGACACGTGTGTTCAGTCTGTTACACAGGACTAAGACACGTGTGTTTAGTCTGTTACACAGGACTATGACACGTGTGTTCAGTCTGTTACACAGGACTATGACACGTGTGTTCAGTCTGTCACAGTGGACTATGACACGTGTGTTCAGTCTGTTACACAGGACTATGACACGTGTGTTCAGTCTGTTACACAGGACTATGACACGTGTGTTCAGTGTGTTATACAGGACTAAGACACGTGTGTTCAGTCTGTTACACAGGACTATGACACGTGTGTTCAGTCTGTTACACAGGACTATGACACGTGTGTTCAGTCTGTTACAGAGGACTATGACACGTGTGTTCAGTCTGTTACACAGGACTATGCCACGTGTGTTCAGACTGTTACAGAGGACTATGACACGTGTGTTCAGTCTGTTACACAGGACTATGACACGTGTGTTTAGTCTGTTACACAGGACAATGACACGTGTGTTCAGTCTGTTACACAGGACTATGACACGTTACACAGGACTATGACACGTGTGTTCAGTCTGTTACACAGGACTATGACACGTGTGTTCAGTCTGTTACACAGGACTATGACACGTTACACAGGACTATGACACGTGTGTTCAGTCTGTTACACAGGACTATGACACGTGTGTTTAGTCTGTTACACAGGACTATGACACGTGTGTCCAGTCTGTTACACAGGACTAAGACACGTGTGTTTAGTCTGTTACAGAGGACTATGACACGTGTTTTCAGTCTGTTACAGAGGACTATGACACGTGTGTTCAGTCTGTTACACAGGACTATGACACGTGTGTTCAGTCTGTTACACAGGACTATGACACGTTACACAGGACTATGACACGTGTGTTCAGTCTGTTACACAGGACTATGACACGTGTGTTTAGTCTGTTACACAGGACTATGACACGTGTGTTCAGTCTGTTACACAGGACTAAGACACGTGTGTTTAGTCTGTTACACAGGACTATGACACGTGTGTTCAGTCTGTTACACAGGACTTTGACACGTGTGTTCAGTCTGTCACACAGGACTATGACACGTGTGTTCAGTCTGTTACACAGGACTATGACACGTGTGTTCAGTCTGTTACACAGGACTGTGACACGTGTGTTCAGACTGTTACACAGGACTATGACACGTGTGTTCAGTCTATTACAGAGGACTATGACACGTGTTTTCAGTCTGTTACACAGGACTATGACACGTGTGTTCAGTCTGTTACACAGGACTATGACACGTGTGTTCAGTCTGTTACACAGGACTATGACACGTTACACAGGACTATGACACGTGTGTTCAGTCTGTTACACAGGACTATGACACGTGTGTTTAGTCTGTTACACAGGACTATGACACGTGTGTCCAGTCTGTTACACAGGACTAAGACACGTGTGTTTAGTCTGTTACAGAGGACTACGACACGTGTTTTCAGTCTGTTACAGAGGACTATGACACGTGTGTTCAGTCTGTTACACAGGACTATGACACGTGTGTTCAGTCTGTTACACAGGACTATGACACGTGTGTTCAGACTGTTACACAGGACTATGACACGTGTGTTCAGTCTATTACAGAGGACTATGACACGTGTGTTCAGACTGTTACAGAGGATTATGACACGTGTGTTCAGTCTATTACAAAGGACTATGACACGTGTGTTTAGTCTGTTACACAGGACTATGACACGTGTGTTTAGTCTGTTACACAGGACTATGACACGTGTGTTCAGTCTGTTACACAGGACTATGACACGTTACACAGGACTATGACACGTGTGTTCAGTCTGTTACACAGGACTATGACACGTGTGTTCAGTCTGTTACACAGGACTATGACACGTGTGTTTAGTCTGTTACACAGGACTATGACACGTGTGTTTAGTCTGTTACACAGGACTATGACACGTGTGTTTAGTCTGTTACAGAGGATTATTACACGTGTGTTCAGTCTATTACAAAGGACTATGACACGTGTGTTTAGTCTGTTACACAGGACTATGACACGTGTGTTTAGTCTGTTAGAGGACTATGACACGTGTGTTTCAGTCTGTTACACAGGACTATGACACGTGTGTTTAGTCTGTTACACAAGACTATGACACGTGTGTTTAGTCTGTTACACAGGACTATGACACGTGTGTTTAGTCTGTTACACAGGACTATGACACGTGTGTTCAGTCTGTTACACAGGACTATGACACGTGTGTTTAGTCTGTTACACAAGACTATGACACGTGTGTTTAGTCTGTTACACAGGACTATGACACGTGTGTTTAGTCTGTTACACAGGACTATGACACGTGTGTTTAGTCTGTTACACAGGACTATGACACGTGTGTTCAGTCTGTTACACAGGACTATGACACGTGTGTTTAGTCTGTTACACAGGACTATGACACGTGTGTTTAGTCTGTTACACAGGACTATGACACGTGTGTTTAGTCTGTTACAGAGGATTATTACACGTGTGTTCAGTCTATTACAAAGGACTATGACACGTGTGTTTAGTCTGTTACACAGGACTATGACACGTGTGTTTAGTCTGTTAGAGGACTATGACACGTGTGTTCAGTCTGTTACACAGGACTATGACACGTGTGTTTAGTCTGTTACACAAGACTATGACACGTGTGTTTAGTCTGTTACACAGGACTATGACACGTGTGTTCAGTCTGTTACACAGGACTATGACACGTGTGTTTAGTCTGTTACACAAGACTATGACACGTGTGTTTAGTCTGTTACACAGGACTATGACACGTGTTTTCAGTCTGTTACACAGGACTATGACACGTGTGTTCAGTCTGTTACACAGGACTATGACACGTGTGTTCAGTCTGTTACACAGGACTATGACACGTTACACAGGACTATGACACGTGTGTTCAGTCTGTTACACAGGACTATGACACGTGTGTTCAGTCTGTTACACAGGACTATGACACGTGTGTTCAGTCTGTTACACAGGACTATGACACGTGTGTTTAGTTTGTTACAGAGGACTATGACACGTGTGTTCAGTCTGTTACACAGGACTATGACACTTGTGTTTAGTCTGTTACACAAGACTATGACACGTGTGTTTAGTCTGTTACACAGGACTATGACACGTGTGTTTAGTCTGTTACACAGGACTATGACACGTGTGTTTAGTCTGTTACACAGGACTATGACACGTTACACAGGACTATGACACGTGTGTTCAGTCTGTTACACAGGACTATGACACGTGTGTTCAGTCTGTTACACAGGACTATGACACGTGTGTTCAGTCTGTTACACAGGACTATGACACGTGTGTTCAGTCTGTTACAGAGGACTATGACACGTGTGTTCAGACTGTTACAGAGGACTATGACACATGTGTTCAGTCTATTACAAAGGACTATGACACGTGTGTTTAGTCTGTTACAGAGGACTATGACACGTGTGTTCAGTCTGTTACACAGGACTATGACACGTGTGTTTAGTCTGTTACACAAGACTATGACACGTGTGTTTAGTCTGTTACACAGGACTATGACACGTTTGTTTAGTCTGTTACACAGGACTATGACACGTGTGTTCAGTCTGTTACAGAGGACTATGACACGTGTGTTCAGTCTGTTACACAGGACTAAGACACGTGTGTTTAGTCTGTTACACAGGACTATGACACGTGTGTTCAGTCTGTTACACAGGACTATGACACGTGTGTTCAGTCTGTCACAGTGGACTATGACACGTGTGTTCAGTCTGTTACACAGGACTATGACACGTGTGTTCAGTCTGTTACACAGGACTATGACACGTGTGTTCAGTGTGTTATACAGGACTAAGACACGTGTGTTCAGTCTGTTACACAGGACTATGACACGTGTGTTCAGTATGTTACACAGAACTATGACACGTGTGTTCAGTCTGTTACAGAGGACTATGACACGTGTGTTCAGTCTGTTACACAGGACTATGCCACGTGTGTTCAGACTGTTACAGAGGACTATGACACGTGTGTTCAGTCTGTTACACAGGACTATGACACGTGTGTTTAGTCTGTTACACAGGACTATGACACGTGTGTTCAGTCTGTTACACAGGACTATGACACGTGTGTTCAGTCTGTTACACAGGACTATGACACGTTACACAGGACTATGACACGTGTGTTCAGTCTGTTACACAGGACTATGACACGTTACACAGGACTATGACACGTGTGTTCAGTCTGTTACACAGGACTGTGACACGTGTGTTCAGTCTGTTACACAGGACTATGACACGTGTGTTCAGATAAACGTTTATAACAAATATATTCTTATTTTTTGTCTGTGACAGTTTAATATAAAAGTCCTTCAGGGAAAGAGAAGTGCATTTTCTTTAAAAACATGAGAACAATCCCCTGGACAAAAGATTAAGCATCCTTTGGGCCTCTTAAGGCTCTGATTTAGACATAAGTTTTTACTGAACAGTGAGGCATAATTATTTATATAGCACATTTACCCCAGAGCTCTTTACAATGTAGAGAGTTCAGATATAGTTCTATTCTCTCCACTTGGGGATGGGTCGAGACCCGAACACAGGAGACAGAGAACACTGCAGCTGTGGATGCAGACGATGGACTTTACTCCAAAAGGTAAAATGTTTGTTTCTGAAGTCTCTCCTCGTCCAATAAAACCTCTGCTTCATTCCACTGCACCTCCTCCTCTTCCTCCTCTCCCTCCTCTTCCTCTTTTGTCCTTTTATTATTGGACAAAATGCATTCTCACTTTGGCTCTAATAGTTTCAGAACGCTGCACACCTCCACACAGTGCATTCACCCCCTCCCTCTCTCTTTGTCTCCCTCTCTCTCACTCTCTCTCTCTCTGTCTCTCTCTTTCTCTCCCCCTCTCTCTCTCTCTTTCTCTCCCTCTCTCTCTCGCTCTCTCTCTCTCTCTCTCTCTCTCTCTCTCTCTCTCTCTACGTCAGTGGATTCTGGAAACACCTCGTTGCTATAGCGACGCTCTCCTCTTTCGCCCAAACCCTGCGTCACTCCATCCTCGGCTCCTCTCTGCTGCTCCTGTCAATCAAACCCACCTGCTTTAAATCCTGCTCAGAGAGGATCCAAACAAGCTCCCGTGGACTGCAGCTGTTTAAACCATAGGCTGTGTATGGACAGTGCTGTAGGGAAGTGCTCATGGATGAAGTGTTGTAAAAGTAAACTGTCACACTACGCTGGGATAAAACTGGTTAGTTCTCTCTGTGATTATGTTTTTATTTCAATAGTTTATATACAATTAGATTTTCACGTCATTACAAAGTCACAACAACAATGCAACACTGTCTTTTCTAAATCCAGTCATGATCGATAAGGTTGGACCGGCCTCCTGCTGGGACTCTGAGGAGCACAGGGACTGACCTCCTGCTGAGACTCTGAGGAGCACAGGGACTGGCCTCCTGCTGGGACTCTGAGGAGCACAGGGACTGGCCTCCTGCTGGGACTCTGAGGAGCACAGGGACTGACCTCCTGCTGAGACTCTGAGGAGCACAGGGACTGGCCTCCTGCTGGGACTCTGAGGAGCACAGGGACTGACCTCCTGCTGAGACTCTGAGGAGCACAGGGACTGGCCTCCTGCTGGGACTCTGAGGAGCACAGGGACTGACCTCCTGCTGAGACTCTGAGGAGCACAGGGACTGGCCTCCTGCTGGGACTCTGAGGAGCACAGGGACTGGCCTCCTGCTGGGACTCTGAGGAGCACAGGGACTGGCCTCCTGCTGGGACTCTGAGGAGCACAGGGACTGGCCTCCTGCTGGGACTCTGAGGAGCACAGGGACTGGACTCCTGCTGGGACTCTGAGGAGCACAGGGACTGGACTCCTGCTGGGACTCTGAGGAGCACAGGGACTGGCCTCCTGCTGGGACTCTGAGGAGCACAGGGACTGGCCTCCTGCTGGGACTCTGAGGAGCACAGGGACTGGACTCCTGCTGGGACTCTGAGGAGCACAGGGACTGGCCTCCTGCTGGGACTCTGAGGAGCACAGGGACTGGCCTCCTGCTGGGACTCTGAGGAGCACAGGGACTGAATTATTTATATTAGTTTAATGTAATGACCTCCAAAAACCTGCAAAAGAGTATCCATTTTAGTCGACTCAGTTCTCTCCACACTGTGTCTGCTGCTGGTCCCCCTCCCTCTCCCCAGACGCTTCCCTGCTCCTTCTCAGCATCCTGCCTCAGGTTTCCCATAGCAACTGTTGCCGCTGCGACAGCTCTGATCGCAGCAGCTTCATTTGGCTTCGAATGCTAAGTACATCTCTGCAGCAACACACATGTGAGATCACAGGGCCATGCTACACAACACACACAATATATAGAACACATGTGAGATCACAGGAACATGCTACACAACACACACAACATATACAACACATGTGAGATCACAGGGCCATGCTACACAATGCAATATATACTACATGACACATACTATACTACACACTACACGTACTACGCTACATACACAACACCAAAGCATGCATCATACAGTATATACATCTTCAGACAACACTAGTTTCTTCAACAACTATAAAACTAATAACTAACAACTATAAAACTATTAACTAACAACTATAAAACTAATAACTAACCTTCTGTGTTAAAATCTCACATGGTCTGATACTTTCACACACCTCGTCTCTCTCTCTTCTCTCTGATGTGTCTTAACGCTGCTGTCCCTGATGCACCATTAGCATACGTTAGCATACGTTAGCATACGTTAGCATAGCCGCTCATCCCTCCATTGGTTCAGCCCCGTGTTGTGATTAACACTGTACCAGCATTTACATATTCCTGGAGCTCACAGGGAACCACTGTGTGCAAATAACACACACACTATACACACACATATTATCACACACACACTTTACACACACACATTATCACACACAAATTATAACACACACATCATAACACACACATTATAACACACACACTTGCTCTCGAGTAAAGTAAGAGTACTGACACATGAAATATACTTAGAAATATAAAGTCTCTCTCTGGTCTCTCTCTGGTCTCTCTCTGGTCTCTCTCTCTGGTCTCTCTCTCTGGTCTCTCTCTGGTCTCTCTCTGGTCTCTCTCTCTGGTCTCTCTCTCTGGTCTCTCTATGGTCTCTCTCTGGTCTCTCTCTGGTCTCTCTCTGGTCTCTCTCTCTGGTCTCTCTCTGGGTCTCTCTCTGGTCTCTCTCTGGTCTCTCTCTGGTCTCTCTCTGGTCTCTCTCTCTGGTCTCTCTCTCTGGTCTCTCTCTGGTCTCTCTCTGGTCTCTCTCTCTGGTCTCTCTCTGGTCTCTCTCTGGTCTCTCTCTGGTCTCTCTCTCTGGTCTCTCGCTGGTCTCTCTCTGGTCTCTCTCTGGTCTCTCATGGTCTCTCTCTGGTCTCTCTCTCTGGTCTCTCTCTGGTCTCTCATGGTCTCTCTCTGGTCTCTCTCTCTGGTCTCTCTCTGGTCTCTCTCTGGTCTCTCTCTGGTCTCTCTCTCTGGTCTCTCTCTGGTCTCTCTCTGGTCTCTCTCTGGTCTCTCTCTCTGGTCGCTCGCTGGTCTCTCTCTGGTCTCTCTCTGGTCTCTCATGGTCTCTCTCTGGTCTCTCTCTCTGGTCTCTCTCTGGTCTCTCATGGTCTCTCTCTGGTCTCTCTCTCTGGTCTCTCTCTGGTCTCTCTCTGGTCTCTCTCTCTGGTCTCTCTCTCTGGTCTCTCTCTGGTCTCTCTCTCTGGTCTTTCTCTGGTCTCTCTCTCTGGTCTCTCTCTGGTCTCTCTCTCTGGTCTCTCTCTGGTCTCTCTCTCTGGTCTCTCTCTGGTCTCTCTCTGGTCTCTCTCTCTGGTCTCTCTCTGGTCTCTCTCTCTGGTCTCTCTCTGGTCTCTCTCTCTGGTCTCTCTCTCTGGTCTCTCTCTGGTCTCTCTCTGGTCTCTCTCTCTGGTCTCTCTCTCTGGTCTCTCTCTGGTCTCTCTCTCTGGTCTCTCTCTGGTCTCTCTCTCTGGTCTCTCTTTGGTCTCTCTCTCTGGTCTCTCTCTGGTCTCTCTCTCTGGTCTCTCTCTCTGGTCTCTCTCTGGTCTCTCTCTGGTCTCTCTCTCTGGTCTCTCTCATGGTCTCTCTCTGGTCTCTCTCTCTGGTCTCTCTCTGGTCTCTCTCTGGTCTCTCTCTCTGGTCTTTCTCTGGTCTCTCTCTCTGGTCTCTCTCTGGTCTCTCTCTCTGGTCTCTCTCTGGTCTCTCTCTCTGGTCTCTCTCTCTGGTCTCTCTCTGGTCTCTCTCTGGTCTCTCTCTCTGGTCTCTCTCTGGTCTCTCTCTCTGGTCTCTCTCTGGTCTCTCTCTCTGGTCTCTCTCTCTGGTCTCTCTCTGGTCTCTCTCTGGTCTCTCTCTCTGGTCTCTCTCTCTGGTCTCTCTCTCTGGTCTCTCTCTGGTCTCTCTCTCTGGTCTCTCTCTGGTCTCTCTCTGGTCTCTCTCTCTGGTCTCTCTCTCTGGTCTCTCTCTCTGGTCTCTCTCTGGTCTCTCTCTGGTCTCTCTCTCTGGTCTCTCTCTGGTCTCTCTCTGGTCTCTCTCTGGTCTCTCTCTCTGGTCTCTCTCTGGTCTCTCTCTCTGGTCTCTCTCTGGTCTCTCTGGTCTCTCTCTCTGGTCTCTCTCTGGTCTCTCTCTCTGGTCTCTCTCTGGTCTCTCTCTGGTCTCTCTCTCTGGTCTCTCTCTGGTCTCTCTCTCTGGTCTCTCTCTCTGGTCTCTCTCTCTGGTCTCTCTCTGGTCTCTCTCTCTGGTCTCTCTCTGGTCTCCCTCTGGTCTCTCTCTGGTCTCTCTCTGGTCTCTCTCTGGTCTCTCTCTGGTCTCTCTCTCTGGTCTCTCTCTCTGGTCTCTCTCTGGTCTCTCTCTGGTCTCTCTCTCTGGTCTCTCTCTGGTCTCTCTTTGGTTTCTCTCTGGTCTCTCTGGTCTCTCTCTCTGGTCTCTCTCTGGTCTCTCTCTGGTCTCTCTCTGGTCTCTCTCTGGTCTCTCTTTGGTCTCTCTCTGGACTCTCTCTGGTCTCTCTCTGGTCTCTCTCTGGTCTCTCTTTGGTTTCTCTCTGGTCTCTCTGGTCTCTCTCTGGTGTCTCTTTGGTCTCTCTCTGGTCTCTCTGGTCTCTCTTTGGTCTCTCTGGTCTCTCTTTGGTCTCTCTCTGGTCTCTCTGGTCTCTCTTTGGTTTCTCTCTGGTCTCTCTGGTCTCTCTCTGGTCTCTCTGGTCTCTCTCTCTGGTCTCTCTCTGGTCTCTCTTTGGTCTCTCTCTGGTCTCTCTGGTCTCTCTTTGGTCTCTCTCTGGACTCTCTCTGGTCTCTCTCTGGTCTCTCTCTGGTCTCTCTTTGGTCTCTCTCTGGTCTCTCTCTGGTCTCTCTCTGGTCTCTCTTTGGTCTCTCTCTGGTCTCTCTGGTCTCTCTCTCTGGTCTCTCTCTGGTCTCTCTCTCTGGTCTCTCTCTGGTCTCTCTCTCTGGTCTCTCTCTGGTCTCTCTCTCTGGTCTCTCTCTGGTCTCTCTCTCTGGTCTATCTCTGGTCTCTCTCTCTGGTCTCTCTCTGGTCTCTCTCTCTGGTCTCTCTCTCTGGTCTCCCTCTGGTCTCTCTCTGGTCTCTCTCTGGTCTCTCTCTCTGGTCTCTCTCTGGTCTCTCTCTCTGGTCTCTCTCTGGTCTCTCTCTCTGGTCTCTCTCTGGTCTCTCTCTCTGGTCTATCTCTGGTCTCTCTCTCTGGTCTCTCTCTGGTCTCTCTCTCTGGTCTCTCTCTGGTCTCTCTCTCTGGTCTCCCTCTGGTCTCTCTCTGGTCTCTCTCTGGTCTCTCTCTGGTCTCTCTCTCTGGTCTCTCTCTCTGGTCTCTCTTTGGTCTCTCTCTGGTCTCTCTCTGGTCTCTCTCTCTGGTCTCTCTCTGGTCTCTCTCTCTGGTCTCTCTCTGGTCTCTCTCTCTGGTCTCTCTCTGGTCTCTCTCTCTGGTCTCTCTCTGGTCTCTCTCTCTGGTCTATCTCTGGTCTCTCTCTCTGGTCTCTCTCTGGTCTCTCTCTCTGGTCTCTCTCTCTGGTCTCTCTCTGGTCTCTCTCTCTGGTCTCTCTCTCTGGTCTCTCTCTCTGGTCTCTCTCTGGTCTCTCTCTCTGGTCTCTCTCTGGTCTCTCTCTCTGGTCTCTCTCTCTGGTCTCTCTCTCTGGTCTCTCTCTGGTCTCTCTCTCTGGTCTTTCTCTGGTCTCTCTCTCTGGTCTCTCTCTGGTCTCTCTCTCTGGTCTCTCTCTGGTCTCTCTCTCTGGTCTCTCTCTGGTCTCTCTCTGGTCTCTCTCTCTGGTCTCTCTCTGGTCTCTCTCTCTGGTCTCTCTCTGGTCTCTCTCTCTGGTCTCTCTCTGGTCTCTCTCTGGTCTCTCTCTGGTCTCTCTCTCTGGTCTCTCTCTCTGGTCTCTCTCTCTGGTCTCTCTCTGGTCTCTCTCTGGTCTCTCTCTCTGGTCTCTCTCTGGTCTCTCTCTGGTCTCTCTCTCTGGTCTCTCTCTCTGGTCTCTCTCTCTGGTCTCTCTCTGGTCTCTCTCTCTGGTCTCTCTCTGGTCTCTCTCTGGTCTCTCTCTCTGGTCTCTCTCTGGTCTCTCTCTGGTCTCTCTCTCTGGTCTCTCTCTGGTCTCTCTCTGGTCTCTCTCATGGTCTCTCTCTGGTCTCTCTCTCTGGTCTCTCTCTGGTCTCTCTCTGGTCTCTCTCTCTGGTCTCTCTCTCTGGTCTCTCTCTGGTCTCTCTCTCTGGTCTCTCTCTGGTCTCTCTCTGGTCTCTCTCTCTGGTCTCTCTCTGGTCTCTCTCTGGTCTCTCTCTGGTCTCTCTCTGGTCTCTCTCATGGTCTCTCTCTGGTCTCTCTCTCTGGTCTCTCTCTGGTCTCTCTCCCTGGTCTCTCTCTGGTCTCTCTCTGGTCTCTCTCTGGTCTCTCTCTGGTCTCTCTCTCTGGTCTCTCTCATGGTCTCTCTCTGGTCTCTCTCTCTGGTCTCTCTCTGGTCTCTCTCTGGTCTCTCTCTCTGGTCTCTCTCTCTGGTCTTTCTCTGGTCTCTCTCTCTGGTCTCTCTCTGGTCTCTCTCTCTGGTCTCTCTCTGGTCTCTCTCTCTGGTCTCTCTCTCTGGTCTCTCTCTGGTCTCTCTCTGGTCTCTCTCTCTGGTCTCTCTCTGGTCTCTCTCTCTGGTCTCTCTCTGGTCTCTCTCTGGTCTCTCTCTGGTCTCTCTCTCTGGTCTCTCTCTCTGGTCTCTCTCTCTGGTCTCTCTCTGGTCTCTCTCTCTGGTCTCTCTCTGGTCTCTCTCTGGTCTCTCTCTCTGGTCTCTCTCTGGTCTCTCTCTGGTCTCTCTCTCTGGTCTCTCTCTGGTCTCTCTCTCTGGTCTCTCTCTGGTCTCTCTCTCTGGTCTCTCTCTCTGGTCTCTCTCTGGTCTCTCTCTGGTCTCTCTCTCTGGTCTCTCTCTCTGGTCTCTCTCTCTGGTCTCTCTCTGGTCTCTCTCTCTGGTCTCTCTCTGGTCTCTCTCTGGTCTCTCTCTCTGGTCTCTCTCTGGTCTCTCTCTCTGGTCTCTCTCTGGTCTCTCTCTGGTCTCTCTCTCTGGTCTCTCTCTGGTCTCTCTCTGGTCTCTCTCTGGTCTCTCTCTGGTCTCTCTCTCTGGTCTCTCTCTCTGGTCTCTCTCTGGTCTCTCTCTGGTCTCTCTCTCTGGTCTCTCTCTGGTCTCTCTCTCTGGTCTCTCTCTGGTCTCTCTGGTCTCTCTCTCTGGTCTCTCTCTGGTCTCTCTCTCTGGTCTCTCTCTGGTCTCTCTCTCTGGTCTCTCTCTCTGGTCTCTCTCTGGTCTCTCTCTCTGGTCTCTCTCTCTGGTCTCTCTCTCTGGTCTCTCTCTGGTCTCTCTCTCTGGTCTCTCTCTGGTCTCCCTCTGGTCTCTCTCTGGTCTCTCTCTGGTCTCTCTCTGGTCTCTCTCTGGTCTCTCTCTCTGGTCTCTCTCTCTGGTCTCTCTCTGGTCTCTCTCTGGTCTCTCTCTCTGGTCTCTCTCTGGTCTCTCTCTCTGGTCTCTCTCTGGTCTCTCTGGTCTCTCTCTCTGGTCTCTCTCTGGTCTCTCTCTGGTCTCTCTCTGGGTCTCTCTCTCTGGTCTCTCTCTGGTCTCTCTCTCTGGTCTCTCTCTGGTCTCTCTCTCTGGTCTCTCTCTGGTCTCTCTGGTCTCTCTCTGGTCTCTCTCTGGTCTCTCTCTGGTCTCTCTCTGGTCTCTCTCTGGTCTCTCTCTGGTCTCTCTCTGGTCTCTCTCTGGTCTCTCTCTGGTCTCTCTCTGGTCTCTCTCTGGTCTCTCTCTCTGGGTCTCTCTCTGGTCTCTCTCTCTGGTCTCTCTCTGGTCTCTCTCTCTGGTCTCTCTCTGGTCTCTCTCTGGTCTCTCTCTCTCTCTGGTCTCTCTCTCTGGTCTCTCTCTGGTCTCTCTCTGGGTCTCTCTCTCTGGTCTCTCTCTCTGGTCTCTCTCTGGTCTCTCTCTCTGGTCTCTCTCTGGTCTGGTCTCTCTCTGGTCTCTCTCTGGTCTCTCTCTGGTCTCTCTCTCTCCTCTCTCTGGTCTCTCTCTGGTCTCTCTCTGGTCTCTCTCTGGTCTCTCTCTCTGGTCTCTCTCTGGTCTCTCTCTGGTCTCTCTCTCTGGTCTCTCTCTGGTCTCTCTCTGGTCTCTCTCTGGTCTCTCTCTCTGGTCTCTCTCTGGTCTCTCTCTGGTCTCTCTCTGGTCTCTCTCTCTGGTCTCTCTCTCTGGTCTCTCTCTGGTCTCTCTCTGGTCTCTCTCTCTGGTCTCTCTCTGGTCTCTCTCTTCTGGTCTCTCTCTCTGGTCTCTCTCTGGTCTCTCTCTCTGGTCTCTCTCTGGTCTCTCTCTCTGGTCTCTCTCTCTGGTCTCTCTCTGGTCTCTCTCTCTGGTCTCTCTCTCTGGTCTCTCTCTGGTCTCTCTCTGGTCTCTCTCTGGTCTCTCTCTGGTCTCTCTCTGGTCTCTCTCTCTGGTCTCTCTCTGGTCTCTCTCTCTGGTCTCTCTCTCTGGTCTCTCTCTCTGGTCTCTCTCTCTGGTCTCTGGTCTCTCTGGTCTCTCTCTCTCTGGTCTCTCTCTCTGGTCTCTCTCTCTCTCTGGTCTCTCTCTCTGTCTCTCTCTGGTCTCTCTCTCTGGTCTCTCTGGTCTCTCTCTCTGGTCTCTCTGGTCTCTCTCTCTCTCTCTCTCTGGTCTCTCTCTCTCTCTCTGGTCTCTCTCTGGTCTCTCTCTCTCTCTCTGGTCTCTCTCTGGTCTCTCTCTGGTCTCTCTCTCTGGTCTCTCTCTCTCTGGTCTCTCTCTCTCTGGTCTCTCTCTGGTCTCTCTCTGGTCTCTCTCTCTGGTCTCTCTCTGGTCTCTCTCTCTGGTCTCTCTCTCTGGTCTCTCTCTGGTCTCTCTCTGGTCTCTCTCTCTGGTCTCTCTCTCTGGTCTCTCTCTGGTCTCTCTCTCTGGTCTCTCTCTGGTCTCTCTCTCTGGTCTCTCTCTGGTCTCTCTCTGGTCTCTCTCTCTGGTCTCTCTCTGGTCTCTCTCTGGTCTCTCTCTCTGGTCTCTCTCTGGTCTCTCTCTCTGGTCTCTCTCTGGTCTCTCTCTGGTCTCTCTCTCTGGTCTCTCTCTCTGGTCTCTCTCTGGTCTCTCTCTCTGGTCTCTCTCTCTGGTCTCTCTCTGGTCTCTCTCTCTGGTCTCTCTCTCTCTGGTCTCTCTCTGGTCTCTCTCTCTGGTCTCTCTCTCTGGTCTCTCTCTGGTCTCTCTCTGGTCTCTCTCTCTGGTCTCTCTCTGGTCTCTCTCTCTCTGGTCTCTCTCTGGTCTCTCTCTGGTCTCTCTCTCTGGTCTCTCTCTCTGGTCTCTCTCTCTGGTCTCTCTCTCTGGTCTCTCTCTCTGGTCTCTCTCTGGTCTCTCTCTCTGGTCTCTCTCTCTGGTCTCTCTCTGGTCTCTCTCTGGTCTCTCTCTGGTCTCTCTCTGGTCTCTCTCTGGTCTCTCTCTGGTCTCTCTCTGGTCTCTCTCTCTGGTCTCTCTCTCTGGTCTCTCTCTCTGGTCTCTCTCTCTGGTCTCTCTCTCTGGTCTCTCTCTGGTCTCTCCCTGGTCTCTCTCTCTGGTCTCTCTCTGGTCTCTCTCTGGTCTCTCTCTCTGGTCTCTCTCTGGTCTCTCTCTCTGGTCTCTCTCTGGTCTCTCTCTGGTCTCTCTCTCTGGTCTCTCTCTCTGGTCTCTCTCTCTGGTCTCTCTCTCTGGTCTCTCTCTCTGGTCTCTCTCTGGTCTCTCTCTCTGGTCTCTCTCTCTGGTCTCTCTCTGGTCTCTCTCTGGTCTCTCTCTGGTCTCTCTCTCTGGTCTCTCTCTCTGGTCTCTCTCTCTGGTCTCTCTCTGGTCTCTCTCTCTGGTCTCTCTCTCTGGTCTCTCTCTGATCTCTCTCTGGTCTCTCTCTCTGGTCTCTCTCTGGTCTCTCTCTGGTCTCTCTCTGGTCTCTCTCTGGTCTCTCTCTGGTCTCTCTCTCTGGTCTCTCTCTGGTCTCTCTCTGGTCTCTCTCTCTGGTCTCTCTCTGGTCTCTCTCTCTGGTCTCTCTCTCTGGTCTCTCTCTGGTCTCTCTCTGGTCTCTCTCTCTGGTCTCTCTCTGGTCTCTCTCTCTGGTCTCTCTCTGGTCTCTCTCTCTGGTCTCTCTCTCTGGTCTCTCTCTGGTCTCTCTCTCTGGTCTCTCTCTGGTCTCTCTCTCTGGTCTCTCTCTGGTCTCTCTCTGGTCTCTCTCTGGTCTCTCTCTGGTCTCTCTCTGGTCTCTCTCTCTGGTCTCTCTCTGGTCTCTCTCTCTGGTCTCTCTCTCTGGTCTCTCTCTGGTCTCTCTCTCTGGTCTCTCTCTGGTCTGTTTGAATCCAAATGAAATTCTAAATGAGAAGAAATGACCAAGAATAAACAAACAGACCGTGTTTAAACTCTAAAAAGTAATTTTGTGGCTAAAGCCGGACGTGTCGTTGTAAACATCGTGTTTATTGGACACGGTTTTATTGCCACGGAAAAATAAATGAAACGTTGCGTCTGCGAAGGTTAATAACAGAGAAATAAAACGGTATTTCCCTGTTGAGTTTGAGACGCCGCCTGTGGAGCCGTCTGCAGCTGGTCCTCCACAGACACTGCTTTCTCTGCTCCAGACTCTTTATGGATCTCTCCTCGGCGGCACGGTGGCTGAGTGGATAGCACTCTCGCTTCTCAGCAAGAAGGTCCTGGGTTCGAATCCCGGTCGGACCAGGGCCTTTCTGAATGGAGTTTGCATGTTCTCCCCGTGTCTGCGTAGGTTTCCTCCGGGTGCTCCGGTTTCCCCTACCACTAAAAATATGTACAATAGGTCTGGCATGTGCCTCCTGTACTGGCCCCACTCCCAAAAAAATAACAATTGTAAACCGCTTTGAGACTCCGATGTGCAGTGAAAAAAAATAAAAACTTACTTACTTACTCTGGATCCTAAACCTGCCCCTGATCCATCTCTGAGACCCACCCAGACCCAGACTTCTGGATCCTTCTATGAGACCCAGACCCAGACTTCTGGATCCTTCTATGAGACCCAGACCCAGACTTCTGGATCCTTCTATGAGACCCAGACTTCTGGATCCTTCTATGAGACCCAGACTTCTGGATCCTTCTATGAGACCCAGACCCAGACTTCTGGATCCTTCTATGAGACCCAGACTTCTGGATCCTTCTATGAGACCCAGACTTCTGGATCCTTCTATGAGACCCAGACTTCTGGATCCTTCTATGAGACCCAGACCCAGACTTCTGGATCCTTCTATGAGACCCAGACTTCTGGATCCTTCTATGAGACCCAGACTTCTGGATCCTTCTATGAGACCCAGACTTCTGGATCCTTCTATGAGACCCAGACCCAGACTTCTGGATCCTTCTATGAGACCCAGACTTCTGGATCCTTCTATGAGACCCAGACTTCTGGATCCTTCTATGAGACCCAGACTTCTGGATCCTTCTATGAGACCCAGACCCAGACTTCTGGATCCTTCTATGAGACCCAGACTTCTGGATCCTTCTATGAGACCCAGACTTCTGGATCCTTCTATGAGACCCAGACTTCTGGATCCTTCTATGAGACCCAGACCCAGACTTCTGGATCCTTCTATGAGACCCAGACTTCTGGATCCTTCTATGAGACCCAGACTTCTGGATCCTTCTATGAGACCCAGACCCAGACTTCTGGATCCTTCTATGAGACCCAGACTTCTGGATCCTTCTATGAGACCCAGACTTCTGGATCCTTCTATGAGACCCAGACCCAGACTTCTGGATCCTTCTATGAGACCCAGACTTCTGGATCCTTCTATGAGACCCAGACTTCTGGATCCTTCTATGAGACCCAGACTTCTGGATCCTTCTATGAGACCCAGACTTCTGGATTCTTCTATGAGACCCAGACTTCTGGATCCTTCTATGAGACCCAGACCCAGACTTCTGGATCCTTCTATGAGACCCAGACTTCTGGATCCTTCTATGAGACCCAGACTTCTGGATCCTTCTATGAGACCCAGACCCAGACTTCTGGATCCTTCTATGAGACCCAGACTTCTGGATCCTTCTATGAGACCCAGACCCAGACTTCTGGATCCTTCTATGAGACCCAGACTTCTGGATCCTTCTATGAGACCCAGACTTCTGGATCCTTCTCTGAGACCCAGACCCAGACTTCTGGATCCTTCTATGAGACCCAGACCCAGACTTCTGGATCCTTCTATGAGACCCAGACCCAGACTTCTGGATCCTTCTATGAGACCCAGACTTCTGGATCCTTCTATGAGACCCAGACTTCTGGATCCTTCTATGAGACCCAGACCCAGACTTCTGGATCCTTCTATGAGACCCAGACCCAGACTTCTGGATCCTTCTATGAGACCCAGACTTCTGGATCCTTCTATGAGACCCAGACTTCTGGATCCTTCTATGAGACCCAGACCCAGACTTCTGGATCCTTCTATGAGACCCAGACCCAGACTTCTGGATCCTTCTATGAGACCCAGACTTCTGGATCCTTCTCTGAGACCCAGACCCAGACTTCTGGATCCTTCTATGAGACCCAGACCCAGACTTCTGGATCCTTCTATGAGACCCAGACCCAGACTTCTGGATCCTTCTATGAGACCCAGACCCAGACTTCTGGATCCTTCTATGAGACCCAGACTTCTGGATCCTTCTATGAGACCCAGACTTCTGGATCCTTCTATGAGACCCAGACCCAGACTTCTGGATCCTTCTATGAGACCCAGACTTCTGGATCCTTCTATGAGACCCAGACTTCTGGATCCTTCTATGAGACCCAGACTTCTGGATCCTTCTATGAGACCCCAGACCCAGACTTCTGGATCCTTCTATGAGACCCAGACTTCTGGATCCTTCTATGAGACCCAGACTTCTGGATCCTTCTATGAGACCCAGACTTCTGGATCCTTCTATGAGACCCAGACCCAGACTTCTGGATCCTTCTATGAGACCCAGACTTCTGGATCCTTCTATGAGACCCAGACCCAGACTTCTGGATCCTTCTATGAGACCCAGACTTCTGGATCCTTCTATGAGACCCAGACTTCTGGATCCTTCTATGAGACCCAGACCCAGACTTCTGGATCCTTCTATGAGACCCAGACTTCTGGATCCTTCTATGAGACCCAGACTTCTGGATCCTTCTATGAGACCCAGACTTCTGGATCCTTCTATGAGACCCAGACCCAGACTTCTGGATCCTTCTATGAGACCCAGACTTCTGGATCCTTCTATGAGACCCAGACCCAGACTTCTGGATCCTTCTATGAGACCCAGACTTCTGGATCCTTCTATGAGACCCAGACTTCTGGATCCTTCTATGAGACCCAGACCCAGACTTCTGGATCCTTCTATGAGACCCAGACCCAGGATCCTTCTATGAGACCCAGACTTCTGGATCCTTCTATGAGACCCAGACTTCTGGACATAACTTTAACGACAGCTTTAAGGCGGTGGTTTTAAGAGCGTGCTGTAAAATGGAAGGTTTCCCAAGGTTATTCCTGACACTTATTTTTAATGACATACATATAATTGTTCATAATTATATACGACCGTATGAGGATTAAAATATACGTCTTGCATATTAACGAGGCCGAGGCCGTACGCGCGGCGTCTGAAGGAACAGGAAGTGGATTTATGGATCTAAGGGAAATATCATTTATGAAAAACACTGTCCTTAAAACCAGTACTGACACAGAACACACAGAATACACACAATAAGAACAGATTTAAAATGTATTAAAATATTAAGTAGTTTTATTTTGCTTTGCTCCTGTCAATCATCGATCTTCAACTGAATATTCTATTATTCTGCGATCTTTTATTTGGAGCCAATTATCACAACTTATCACAGCTCCTCACAGCAGCAGCAGAACCATTGATGTGAACGTCATTTCAAACGTTCTACCGGTCATTATTTTCTATAACGGACGTCTCAAAACAATAATGACCGCTGCCCTTTGGCAACGCACTCTCTGCTTGTCTTTCAGATGTGTGGATAACTCCGACAGTAGTTCCGGCCACTCCGGAGCTCGCCACGCTCAATCAACACTTAAATGTTAATCAGAGAATACTTTATACTTATACATTCTACCGTTTACGTTTTCAGACAAAAACACTGATGCAATGCGAGAAAAGGCGATGGTGAAAAACCCGGAAGTAGATACGGCACATTTTAGGAACATTTGCAGAGGATGGAATTATGGATTTAGGTTAAGTTTATGTTTGGGTCACTCACCGCTGATGTTCAGGATTCTGTGTTCAGTTTTCATACAGTTCCAGAGAGTTCTAGTTTGGAAGTTGTTAGCCTAACTGTTGCTAGCCTAACTGTTGCTAGCCTAACTGTTGCTAGCCTAACTGATACTAGCCTAACTGTTGCTAGCCTAACTGTTGCTAGCCTAACTGTTGCTAGCCTAACTGTTGTTAGCCTAACTGTTGCTAGCCTAACTGTTGCTAGCCTAACTGTTACTAGCCTAACTGTTGCTAGCCTAACTGTTACTAGCCTAACTGTTGTTAGCCTAACTGTTGTTAGCCTAACTGTTGCTAGTCTAACTGTTGCTAGCCTAACTGTTGCTAGCCTAACTGTTGCTAGCCTAACTGTTGCTAGCCTAACTGTTGCTAGCCTAACTGTTGTTAGCCTAACTGTTGCTAGCCTAACTGTTGCTAGCCTAACTGTTACTAGCCTAACTGTTGCTAGCCTAACTGTTACTAGCCTAACTGTTGTTAGCCTAACTGTTGTTAGCCTAACTGTTGCTAGTCTAACTGTTGCTAGCCTAACTGTTGCTAGCCTAACTGTTGTTAGCCTAACTGTTGCTAGCCTAACTGTTGCTAGCCTAACTGTTGCTAGCCTAACTGTTGCTAGCCTAACTGTTGCTAGTCTAACTGTTGCTAGCCTAACTGTTGCTAGCCTAACTGTTGTTAGCCTAACTGTTGCTAGCCTAACTGTTGCTAGCCTAACTGTTGCTAGCCTAACTGTTGCTAGCCTAACTGTTGCTAGCCTAACTGTTGCTAGCCTAACTGTTGCTAGCCTAACTGTTGCTAGCATAACTGTTGCTAGCCTAACTGTTGCTAGCCTAACTGTTGCTAGCCTAACTGTTGCTAGCCTAACTGTTGTTAGCCTAACTGTTGCTAGCCTAACTGTTGTTAGCCTAACTGTTGTTAGCCTAACTGTTGCTAGCCTAACTGTTGCTAGCCTAACTGTTACTAGCCTAACTGTTGCTAGCCTAACTGTTGCTAGCCTAACTGTTGCTAGCATAACTGTTGCTAGCCTAACTGTTGCTAGCCTAACTGTTGCTAGCATAACTGTTGCTAGCCTAACTGTTGCTAGCCTAACTGTTGCTAGCCTAACTGTTGCTAGCCTAACTGTTACTAGCCTAACTGTTACTAGCCTAACTGTTGCTAGCCTAACTGTTGCTAGCCTAACTGTTGCTAGCCTAACTGTTGCTAGCCTAACTGTTGCTAGCCTAACTGTTGCTAGCATAACTGTTGCTAGCCTAACTGTTGCTAGCCTAACTGTTGCTAGCCTAACTGTTGCTAGCCTAACTGTTGTTAGCCTAACTGTTGTTAGCCTAACTGTTGCTAGCCTAACTGTTGCTAGCCTAACTGTTGCTAGCCTAACTGTTGCTAGCATAACTGTTGCTAGCCTAACTGTTGCTAGCCTAACTGTTGCTAGCATAACTGTTGCTAGCCTAACTGTTGCTAGCCTAACTGTTGCTAGCCTAACTGTTGCTAGCCTATTTTACCTTTATTTACTTTTTCCAAGCCTTAAAAACAATTCTATAGTTTAAACTAAACTAAAACAGTTTGGTGAAATGCTAATGCTAACATTTTATGCTAACTGCTGCAAGTAAACAGTGTGTTGCTACGGTAACTAGTACTGGCTCTTTTTTGGTGGAAATTAAGATGATCTGGCTGAGAACCAGAACCAGACCAGGATCAGTCCAGAACCAGACCAGGATCAGTCCAGGACCAGAACAGGATCAGTCCAGGACCAGAACAGGATCAGTCCAGAACCAGACCAGGATCAGTCCAGGATCAGACCAGGATCAGTCCAGGACCAGAACAGGATCAGTCCAGGACCAGAACAGGATCAGTCCAGGATCAGTCCAGGATCAGTCTAGGACTGGTCCTGGACTGATCCATGAAAAAGGAGATTAAGCTGCCGTAGAAAATAGTTTACCAAGAAAAAAAAAATAAAAACATTTCTGTCATTAAAAATAATGATTCAAAAAAACTAAAAATAGAAAGTCACAGTATTTGGAAAAGCAAAAACCTCCACTCTGTAGCTACACTTCCAAAACTAACAGCCGTCGTATTGACTGCTAGTCTTTTCGCAAAGCTCGGGCACTTAACTTTTCCCACAACTACTACACTGCAAAAACTCATGAAAAATAAGTTTAAAAAGTCTTAAATTTGACAAAACTAGATTCTCCAATGAGAACAAAACAAAACTTTTTTTTATAAAGAAATGTGTCATGAGGACATTAACAGTTTAATCAGACTAAATGACTCTGGTTTGAACAGAAAGTGTCAGATTAAGATAAAAACACTGGATTTAAGTATTTATGACATGTTCTTTTTACAGTGAACATTCCTCCATCGTCCCAAACGGAAAGAGTCGAGTAAAGGTTTAATGTTGTGAACTAAACACACAGATCACACCAAGACCTGTCGTATTGACTGCTGTGGCGTCCTGACCAGTCGTATTAACTGCTGTGGGAGCGTCCTGACCAGTCGTATTAACTGCTGTGGCATCCTGACCAGTCGTATTAACTGCTGTGGCGTCCTGACCAGTCGTATTGACTGCTGTGGCGTCCTGACCAGTCGTATTAACTGCTGTGGCGTCCTGACCAGTCATATTAACTGCTGTGGCATCCTGACCAGTCATATTAACTGCTGTGGCGTCCTGACCAGTCGTATTGACTGCTGTGGCGTCCTGACCAGTCGTATTGACTGCTGTGGCGTCCTGACCAGTCGTATTAACTGCTGTGGCGTCCTGACCAGTCGTATTAACTGCTGTGGCGTCCTGACCAGTCGTATTGACTGCTGTGGCGTCCTGACCAGTCGTATTGACTGCTGTGGCGTCCTGACCAGTCGTATTGACTGCTGTGGCGTCCTGACCTGTCGTATTAACTGCTGTGGCGTCCTGACCAGTCGTATTGACTGCTGTGCTGTGGCGTCCTGACCAGTCGTATTAACTGCTGTGGCGTCCTGACCAGTCGTATTAACTGCTGTGGCGTCCTGACCAGTCGTATTGACTGCTGTGGCGTCCTGACCAGTCGTATTGACTGCTGTGGCGTCCTGACCAGTCGTATTAACTGCTGTGGCGTCCTGACCAGTCGTATTAACTGCTGTGGCGTCCTCTGACCAGTCGTATTAACTGCTGTGGCGTCCTGACCAGTCATATTGACTGCTGTGGCGTCCTGACCAGTCGTATTAACTGCTGTGGCGTCCTGACCAGTCGTATTGACTGCTGTGGCGTCCTGACCAGTCGTATTGACTGCTGTGGCGTCCTGACCAGTCATATTGACTGCTGTGGCGTCCTGACCAGTCATATTGACTGCTGTGGCGTCCTGACCAGTCGTATTAACTGCTGTGGCGTCCTGACCAGTCGTATTAACTGCTGTGGCGTCCTGACCAGTCGTATTGACTGCTGTGGCGTCCTGACCAGTCATATTGACTGCTGTGGCGTCCTGACCAGTCGTATTGACTGCTGTGGCGTCCTGACCAGTCATATTGACTGCTGTGGCGTCCTGACCAGTCGTATTAACTGCTGTGGCGTCCTGACCAGTCGTATTAACTGCTGTGGCGTCCTGACCAGTCGTATTGACTGCTGTGGCGTCCTGACCAGTCGTATTAACTGCTGTGGCGTCCTGACCAGTCGTATTGACTGCTGTGGCGTCCTGACCAGTCGTATTGACTGCTGTGGCGTCCTGACCAGTCGTATTGACTGCTGTGGCGTCCTGACCAGTCGTATTAACTGCTGTGGCGTCCTGACCAGTCATATTGACTGCTGTGGCGTCCTGACCTGTCATATTGACTGCTGTGGCGTCCTGACCAGTCGTATTGACTGCTGTGGCGTCCTGACCAGTCGTATTAACTGCTGTGGCGTCCTGACCAGTCGTATTGACTGCTGTGGCGTCCTGACCAGTCGTATTAACTGCTGTGGCGTCCTGACCAGTCGTATTGACTGCTGTGGCGTCCTGACCAGTCGTATTGACTGCTGTGGCGTCCTGACCAGTCATATTGACTGCTGTGGCGTCCTGACCAGTCGTATTAACTGCTGTGGCGTCCTGACCAGTCGTATTAACTGCTGTGGCGTCCTGACCAGTCGTATTGACTGCTGTGGGCGTCCTGACCTGTCATATTGACTGCTGTGGCGTCCTGACCTGTCATATTGACTGCTGTGGCGTCCTGACCAGTCGTATTGACTGCTGTGGCGTCCTGACCAGTCGTATTGACTGCTGTGGCGTCCTGACCAGTCGTATTGACTGCTGTGGCGTCCTGACCAATCGTATTAACTGCTGTGGCGTCCTGACCAGTCGTATTGACTGCTGTGGCGTCCTGACCAGTCGTATTGACTGCTGTGGCGTCCTGACCAGTCGTATTGACTGCTGTGGCGTCCTGACCAGTCGTATTGACTGCTGTGGCGTCCTGACCAGTCGTATTGACTGCTGTGGCGTCCTGACCAGTCGTATTGACTGCTGTGGCGTCCTGACCAGTCGTATTAACTGCTGTGGCGTCCTGACCTGTCGTATTAACTGCTGTGGCGTCCTGACCAGTCGTATTAACTGCTGTGGCGTCCTGACCAGTCGTATTGACTGCTGTGGGCGTCCTGACCTGTATGGAGTTCTCCTGCAGGTTGAGGTATCTGGTGTTGACCGAGATGCTCTGTGGGACCTGGTCCAGAGTCTGCCGGGTGCAGATGACCCGACTGGCCTGGTTTGAACACGTGCAGAGCGAAGGACACGATTGGCCTGCGGCGGAGGAGGGGGAGGAGCCGGCCCCGCCCACGCTCTCAGGACCGGTGACCAAGAGGAGGCCGGCGAGGAGCAGCAGGAGGCGGCGGGGGGAGGGCCGGGGGAGGCAGGTCAACGTGCTGATGTGCATGGTAACTGGAACATGTCCCTGCACTGTGTTCCGGGGACAGTAGGGGGCAGCACTGGGGCGAGAAAACACACTCCTACAGACGTCCCGCCCGCTCAAAACATCCACAGAAAAAGTAAATCCACAGGTGTGTAATCCACGCGTGGGAAAGAGTCGAGAGTATTCCTCTTTGTAAGTCCAGCCGCTCGAAGAAGAGTCCGACAGTCACTGAAGAGAACAGGAGAAAAGAAGTTTAGGCAAAGTTATTTATATAGCACAGTTTATACATAACTCACATGAACAAGAAACAGTCAAAAAAACACAGAACAATTAAAAAGAGTAAAGATACAATCCTTCACAGATGAACAGAAGTGAACTCAGAGAGGACGTCTGTCTCACGTTTTCAGGAAGACTGTTCTAGATTTTAGCATAAATCTGAAACACTGCCTCCTCCTGTCTAGTCCTGACTCTGGGACCAGCAGGAGGCCAGTCCCTGTGCTCCTCAGAGTCCCAGCAGGAGACCAGTCCCTGTGCTCCTCAGAGTCCCAGCAGGAGGCCAGTCCCTGTGCTCCTCAGAGTCTCAGCAGGAGGCCAGTCCCTGTGCTCCTCAGAGTCCCAGCAGGAGACCAGTCCCTGTGCTCCTCAGAGTCCCAGCAGGAGGCCAGTCCCTGTGCTCCTCAGAGTCTCAGCAGGAGACCAGTCCCTGTGCTCCTCAGAGTCCCAGCAGGAGACCAGTCCCTGTGCTCCTCAGAGTCCCAGCAGGAGGCCAGTCCCTGTGCTCCTCAGAGTCCCAGCAGGAGGCCAGTCCCTGTGCTCCTCAGAGTCCCAGCAGGAGACCAGTCCCTGTGCTCCTCAGAGTCCCAGCAGGAGACCAGTCCCTGTGCTCCTCAGAGTCCCAGCAGGAGGCCAGTCCCTGTGCTCCTCAGAGTCCCAGCAGGAGGCCAGTCCCTGTGCTCCTCAGAGTCCCAGCAGGAGGCCAGTCCCTGTGCTCCTCAGAGTCTCAGCAGGAGACCAGTCCCTGTGCTCCTCAGAGTCCCAGCAGGAGACCAGTCCCTGTGCTCCTCAGAGTCCCAGCAGGAGGCCAGTCCCTGTGCTCCTCAGAGTCTCAGCAGGAGACCAGTCCCTGTGCTCCTCAGAGTCCCAGCAGGAGACCAGTCCCTGTGCTCCTCAGAGTCCCAGCAGGAGGCCAGTCCCTGTGCTCCTCAGAGTCCCAGCAGGAGGCCAGTCCCTGTGCTCCTCAGAGTCCCAGCAGGAGACCAGTCCCTGTGCTCCTCAGAGTCCCAGCAGGAGACCAGTCCCTGTGCTCCTCAGAGTCCCAGCAGGAGGCCAGTCCCTGTGCTCCTCAGAGTCCCAGCAGGAGGCCAGTCCCTGTGCTCCTCAGAGTCCCAGCAGGAGGCCAGTCCCTGTGCTCCTCAGAGTCCCAGCAGGAGGCCAGTCCCTGTGCTCCTCAGAGTCCCAGCAGGAGGCCAGTCCCTGTGCTCCTCAGAGTCCCAGCAGGAGGCCAGTCCCTGTGCTCCTCAGAGTCCCAGCAGGAGGCCAGTCCCTGTGCTCCTCAGAGTCCCTGGTACAGTAGTCTAACTTACTAGAGACAAATGTTTTTTATAAGTTTAAAAGCTTCAGATTTGACTGATTTTGAATGTTTTAGTCTGATCCATGATGACCCAGAAACACAAGGATAAGTCTGGTTTGGTCTGATTCATGAGTTTGGACCAGAACAGTCTCAGTTCGAGTCCCTTAAACCAGGGAGTCCTCTCACGTTAGTCTCGGTCTCAGAGAAAAGACTTAAAGCTCAGGCTCTAAGTCTCTCCGTGGCCTCGACCCAAAGAACATCTGCGCCTTCTTTTCTCTGAACACACCGAGAGGATCCACAGCTGCTCAGGCAAAATATACAGCTGCAGTCCACAGCTACAGTCCACAGCTGCAGTCCACAGCTACAGTCCACAGCTGCAGTCCACAGCTGCAGTCCACAGCTGCAGTCCACAGCTACAGTCCACAGCTGCAGTCCACAGCTGCAGTCCACAGCTGCAGTCCACAGCTGCAGTCCACAGCTGCAGTCCACAGCTGCAGTCCACAGCTACAGTCCACAGCTGCAGTCCACAGCTACAGTCCACAAGTACGTCTGTGTAAAATAAAAAAATCCACACAGTGACACTATCCATGTATGTACAGTATGTATGTGTGTATATATATGTATTGTATGTATTGTATGTGTGTATTGTATGTATGTGTGTAGGTAGTGTGTGTGTAGGTAGTATGTATGTGTGTATCAGAGAATCAAACTGAGGAAATGCAATAATAAAGTCCAAACCAAATGACTTCTGTTTTGTCGATACTTCAGAAGATGCTCCTTAAAATAGTTCTAGAGTTAGTGATGTGTGGATGATTGACAGCTGTCAGTCACCGTTGGCTTTGATCTAAAAAGACCTGAAAACAATGGATTTTTTAAACTTTCTTTTTAACGAAGTGAAAAACAGTTGATGCCAAAAAGTCAAACCCAACGTCTCTGAGTCTGAGTCTGTGACGACGGCCGTTTCCTGCAACGTCTGAGTTTATATCCTGCTTTAGTGAGAAAGTCATGTTTATTTCAGATTGTCTTCCATTCTCTCCACACGGTGACAGAACACAGACCTGAACACACTGGTCCACCAGAGCCTCCGACCAAACACCCTCCACTCACTACATTCAGACTATTGTGCATGTTTTTACTGGTTGGGGAAACTGGAGCACCTGGAGGAAACCTACACAGACAAATGGAGAACATGCAAACTCCAAGAAACTAGATATGAAAGGACAGTGGTCTCTGCTCTTATCGACCAACACCAGTGAGTTAGCTTTGATTCTCTAATCTGCGTTGGTGAAGTCACCAGGTCATGACAATACTTCACTTTTTACATTTGTCGTCCTGTCTCACAGATAAGAAGGAGCAGTTTGTAAACGTGTGGCCAACAGTGGTACTGCAGCCTCTCCCACTCTCCCTGACTCAGGTTGCCAGATATGCAGACGAATCCAGCTGGGACCATAACAGCTGAATAGACAAGAGTTTTGTCAACAACAAATCTATAACCAACACCTTTTTCACAAAGATAGAAATCCTGGTTTTATTCCTTGTTTTGTCGTTAATGATTTGAGAATCATAACGAGACCTTTTCTAGTTCTGCGCCACATGGTATTTTACCAGTGAGATTAGCTCCACGCGGTGAGTTCTGGTGCCCGGATCACAGACTTTCTGATTGGTGAAACGGTGGAGGGCGGGACATCAAAATGAAAACAATAACAAGATTTAGGAACGACTGTTATCAGTTAAAGAAGTATTGGAAAAGAGCAGATTAATGGGTGAGGGGGGTGAGGGGTGAGGGGTGAGAGGGGTGAGGGGGGGTGTGTGAGACTGAAATGCTAATGCTCCTGTGCAGCTCAGGGGAGAATGGAAATGGCGCAGTCTGCTTCACCAATAATACATGTGTCGCCTTAAAACACACTCAGCAGCAGCGGCGGCGCGAGGCTGAGGCGGGAACACTCACAGTCAGAGGGTCCCCGGTCTCTGTGGGGGGTCTTTCATGCCTCAGTCTCACTTTGGGGGGGGGCCGCTCTGGAGACGCCACGAAGGAGACGTTAAGTGTTTTTATCTGCTGGATTTACGCTCCATATGTTTAAAGAAGAAGAGAAAGAGGTTGGATCATTTCTGCAGGATTTGTCTTAGTTTTTCTCCATCTTCGCTTCATTTGTGGCTTTCATTTGTGCCAAAATGTCTGTAAATCCATGGGTTTAAGTCCCTGGCTCTCCGTACACTTTGTTTTTGTGCTTTGTCTTTTACTGTTTAAAGAATCAGCAAATGCAAAGATTGAAGAAGACGAAGAGGAAGTTTCTGATGCCGAAGCGGTGAATGTAATCTGCGTGTCTAATTTATTCACCAAC
>OZ035840.1:995438-1000307 GCA_964034765.1 Knipowitschia caucasica | reverse complement strand
TGGGGGGGTGAGTTGTGGTTGTGTTTGGGGGGCACCTACTCTCCCCCCTCCCTCTCCCACCCTGCACGTGACCGGATCTTAAACCAGGAGTCCAGACCGCCAGAGAACCCGCAAACTCCGAGGGCGTATGCCCCCTCCCCACCCCCCTTCCCTCACCTCCTCCCCCTCTCTCTCCCCTCCCTCACCCCACACCACTCCCCCCCTCTCCTCCTCCTCCCCCCCCCCCCTCCCCCTCCCTCACCCTCCTACCTCCCTACCCCCCCCTCCCCCTCCCTCTCCCCTCCTCCTCCCTCCCACACGACCCCCCTCGCCCCTCCCTCTCCTCCCCTCCTCCCTCCCCCTCTTTCTCCGTTTACCATCTTGAATCTATACCCATACAATTTTAACCGATTCAAAACACTTTCACAGGACTGTCATGCAACGTCCACCAACCTTTATCTCCCTATAATCCAATTTCACCACTTTACTACATAACCAATTAAAACCCAATGACCCCCACCGGAAACGAATACATATTACAACTATTCATTCCTAGCCAATCACTCCCATATTTGTCACCTTTTATTCATCTACGTTCTTTGTCTGATAACCCCCAGTAATGTATTTCATTCTATAACTTTCAAGACCGCGCGGAGTCCCGGTTCATCGATTTCCCACATCACACACGCCCGACCCACCGCCCAGTCATGACCCGCTCCCCCCCGCCACCTCACTAACTAAGACGTCCAACATCAGGAGCGACCCAAAGAGCCGAGCCTCATTCAATCCGCGTCCCCCTCTATCCAAGCCCGCAAACCCCCCCATCAACCCATAATCATCAGATAGTCTCATCTCTCTTCATCTTTCACTCGTTCTCCTTCTTAACTTTAACAACCTCTTCCTATCTCTTTTTCAATCCAACCGTCTCTGTTCTTTCTTCTTCTTGAGCTTTTCTACCTCCTCCTTCCTCTCATGAAAGAACCCCCCCCCCCCCCCTCTCCCCCGCCTTCTCCCCCTCTCTCTCCCTCCCCCCCCCCCTCCCCCTCCCCCTCCCTCCCTCTCCTCCCCCCCCCCCCTCCCTCTCCTCCTCCCCCTCTCTCCCCCTCCCTCTCCCCCTCTCTCTCCTTCCTGGTGGACCAGCACCATGAAGAGGAACGAAAGCAACCAATGGTAACAACTGGATGATGACGCCTGCGGAGATTTAGCACTGAACAAAAACAATTGAAGTAAAAAAGTGATTTGAATAATATTTATTATTCCTGCAGCAGTAGCGTGTGACATCACAGTTCTGGAGAATCATAATTACATCCTGTACAGACTATATTTTTAACCTTTAACATGTTCTTTGGTCTTTTGCACAAATCTGAGTGATTCTATCGGTGCCAAATGTGACAAGTCTCCGTCAGAGATCAACTGTTTTATGTTTTCTTCCTATTTTGGTTTATTAATATTGTTTTTTCACTCTTTTTGTTGGAAACTATGATGGACGAGAGCGACTTGTGGACGACCTGAAATGAATAAATAAACACAGTCACTCGGGCCTTTATGTCGTCATATTGTATCTATTTATATATTGTACACATTTGTGCAGTGTTTTATATATCTCTATAAAAGTCCTTTGAAAACAACTCGCACAAACACAAACACATCGCTCGCTCGCGTTCGCCAACTCAACGGTGTGGATCCAAAATGGCGGCGACAGCATTAACCGTCCACAGTCGCTGCTTTACGGCCCTCAGAGCAGGCTCCGAGAACAACGCTGGGATTTAAGAATAAAATGTGTTGAGCGCTGCATGAACACGAGCGGCCGCCGCCGTCTTCTCTGCCACAAAAAGTGCAACGTGGACTTTTCTCTGAGTGACAGGTCTCAGACTGAGGAGTGGGGGAGTGGTTAGCCTGATCAAAGGGAGGATGTGCAGCTCGTTACGGCTTTGATCTGGATGAAGGAGAGCGGACTATGCAGAAATGTGTACGTATGATGAGAGATAGGGTTTCTCTAATGGTGAGCGAGAGAGACCAGAGAGAGACCAGAGAGAGACCAGAGAGAGACCAGAGAGAGACCAGAGAGAGAGACCAGAGAGAGAGACCAGAGAGAGACCAGAGAGAGACCAGAGAGAGACCAGAGAGAGACCAGAGGGAGACCAGAGAGAGACCAGAGGGAGACCAGAGAGAGAGACCAGAGAGAGAGACCAGAGAGAGAGACCAGAGAGAGACCAGAGAGAGACCAGAGAGAGACCAGAGAGAGACCAGAGAGAGACCAGAGAGAGAGACCAGAGAGAGAGACAGAGAGAGACCAGAGAGAGACCAGAGAGAGAGACCAGAGAGAGACCAGAGAGAGAGACCAGAGAGAGACCAGAGAGAGACCAGAGACCAGAGAGAGACCAGAGAGAGACCAGAGAGAGAGAGCAGAGAGAGACCAGAGAGAGACCAGAGAGAGACCAGAGAGAGACCAGAGAGAGAGACCAGAGAGAGAGCAGAGAGAGACCAGAGAGACCAGAGAGAGACCAGAGAGAGAGACCAGAGAGAGAGACCAGAGAGACCAGAGAGAGAGACCAGAGAGAGAGCAGAGAGAGACCAGAGAGAGACCAGAGAGAGACCAGAGAGAGAGACCAGAGAGAGAGACCAGAGAGAGACCAGAGAGAGACCAGAGAGAGAGACCAGAGAGAGAGACCAGAGAGAGAGACCAGAGAGAGAGACCAGAGAGAGAGACCAGAGAGAGAGACCAGAGAGAGAGCCAGAGAGAGTCCCAGAGAGAGAGACCAGAGAGAGAGAGACCAGAGAGAGAGACCAGAGAGAGAGACCAGAGAGAGAGACCAGAGAGAGAGACCAGAGAGAGAGACCAGAGAGAGACCAGAGAGAGACCAGAGAGAGACCAGAGAGAGACCAGAGAGAGAGACCAGAGAGAGAGACCAGAGAGAGACCAGAGAGAGAGACCAGAGAGAGAGACCAGAGAGAGACCAGAGAGAGACCAGAGATTAAACAGCCAAAACAACCCTGTGTAACCCTGACTTTTTTACATCAATCTCAAACCTCTCTTTCCCTTTTGTTTAAATGTTTTCCTTAATTCCCCACATAACTTAACTCAAACCGCTCTAATTACCTTAGCTCGGGCTGACAGCTCAGATTGCTTTGATTGTTGCATTATTTAGCCACAATTACCGCTGTTACTTCCAATCTAAATCCGGCGACTTCTCCTAAACATTCATGCATAAAACAACAGCCTTAGATTTACTGTACGGCTGGTCCACGCGGGGCTCCTGTGTTTTCATTAGAGCCGTGTAATGAGCTAACTGTAGCTAAAGCTAGCCCCATTAGCTGCAGGTTTGGAGTGTTTTGCGGGGGCGGGATGCACAGCTGGCTAAATGAAATGTCAATAACAATGGCGTTTAATGCCGCTGAGTAGACAATGGCGCTCTATTCCCAGGCTGAGCGAAGGTAATTCCTGGTCATTATTACCTCTGAGCCGTGTTAGCCGCCACAAGAAAAGGCTCTCCGGGGGTTTGGACTCGGCATCTGGAGGTGATTAACCAACAGCTTTAGAAGAGATGGTCAAGTCTGTGAGAATAACGGCCTAAAGAGACGGCTGTAGGGACTGAAGCCGCGGCGTCAGAACTTACACTGTTAAAGTCTGAGAATAACGGCCCAAAGTTTCTAAGTTTTCTGTCAGTTTCTAACGCCTCAGTATCTGGCATTAGGCCATAACTATGGTCCATAACTATGGTCCATAACTATGGTCCATAACTATGGTCCATAACTATGGTCCATAACTATGGTCCATAACTATGGTCCATAACTATGGTCCATAACTATGGTCCATAACTATGGTCCATAACTATGGTCCATAACTATGGTCCATAACTATGGTCCATAACTATGGTCCATAGCTCTGAAATAAAGTCTATGGTTCAAGTCTCTTTATAGAAAACAGTCTGAGGTCTTAGCGTTTATTAGAACAAGACACAAAGCGGAGACCGACAGAGAAACTCCCACCACAGAACAGACACATGTACTTTAAACCATAATTATGCAGAGTTCCTGATGAATAATCCAGGGTTAGTCTAAAACAGAGAAGAGCAGAGTGAGTGTGTGCTCTCCCCTGGGTGTGTGCTCTCCCCTGAGTCTCTCCAGTCTCTCTCTGCAGCAGCCGTGAATATTCAGGAGAACATACATTTCATAAATATGCATGAAGCGCTCGCAAAACAACAAGTGTAGCAACAACGAAACTACAACAGCGAGGCCAGGAGAGTGTGAGAGGTTCATGCTAACACGCTAACATGCTAACATGCTAACAGTGTGTGTGAATGGACTCACGGCGCGGTGCTGCTGGACCTGCTTGTGGTTGGTGATGACTTGGCGGATGCCGTTGACGAAGCCACTCTGGTCGTTGGGGATGAGGCCCATAAAGATCCTCTTCTTGGACGAGTAGAGCAGCATCAGGACCCGCACCTCACACGGCGACGTGGTGTGAGGGAAGTGCACGCAGCCGGCCTGGACACCAATCACAACTCTGCGTTACTTCTACTGCGAGACAACAGTCAATAATAATCATAATAATTAAACCCGCAAGTGACATCGAACGGCCCATGTAAGGCTGAGGCTCCATCTTCACACAGCTCTGATGGTACAATATATCAGTCATGTAATAATATGATAAACAGGGGGCAACAGTGGCTCAGTTAGAAGAGCACTGGCCTTTGAGCCTGGAGGTCGTGGGTTCCTACTCCAACTGCTCCCACAAATGTCTACTGTCCTTGTGTCCTTGGGCAAGACACTTAACCCCACGTTGCCTGAAGCTCCCGCTGAGAGACCAAGGCTGTGTCACCGCTGACGGAGCAGCCATCTTCCTGTGGACCCCCTGCAGAGGATCAGAGGGACTGGTGCTGTGAGACT
>OZ035840.1:985438-990438 GCA_964034765.1 Knipowitschia caucasica | reverse complement strand
TCCTGGGTCTACGGCCTCAGTCCTGGGTCTACGGCCTCAGTCCTGGGTCTACGGCCTCAGTCCTGGGTCTACGGCCTCAGTCCTGGGTCTACGGCCTCAGTCCTGGGTCTACAGCCTCAGTCCTGGGTCTACGGCCTCAGTCCTGGGTCTACGGCCTCAGTCCTGGGTCTACGGCCTCAGTCCTGGGTCTACGGCCTCAGTCCTGGGTCTACGGCCTCAGTCCTGGGTCTACGGCCTCAGTCCTGGGTCTACGGCCTCAGTCCTGGGTCTACGGCCTCAGTCCTGGGTCTACGGCCTCAGTCCTGGGTCTACGGCCTCAGTCCTGGGTCTACGGCCTCAGTCCTGGGTCTACGGCCTCAGTCCTGGGTCTACGGCCTCAGTCCTGGGTCTACGGCCTCAGTCCTGGGTCTACGGCCTCAGTCCTGGGTCTACGGCCTCAGTCCTGGGTCTACGGCCTCAGTCCTGGGTCTACGGCCTCAGTCCTGGGTCTACGGCCTCAGTCCTGGGTCTACAGCCTCAGTCCTGGGTCTACGGCCTCAGTCCTGGGTCTACAGCCTCAGTCCTAGGTCTACGGCCTCAGTCCTGGGTCTACGGCCTCAGTCCTGGGTCTACAGCCTCAGTCCTGGGTCTACAGCCTCAGTCCTGGGTCTACAGCCTCAGTCCTGGGTCTACAGCCTCAGTCCTGGGTCTACGGCCTCAGTCCTGGGTCTACAGCCTCAGTCCTGGGTCTACAGCCTCAGTCCTGGATCTACAGCCTCAGTCCTGGGTCTACAGCCTCAGTCCTGGATCTACAGCCTCAGTCCTGGGTCTACGGCCTCAGTCCTGGGTCTACAGCCTCAGTCCTTCTCAGAATGGACCAAACCAAAGCATAATCTCTCTTCTTTCAATCCAGTCATGGCACCCCGTCCTGCTCTGCTTCTCAGCGGTGGACCTCCCTCTCTCTCTCTCCCTTCTCTCTCACCCCTCTACCCTCCCATTCCTCTCCTCCTTCTCCTCTCCCTGTACCCCCCTTCTCTCCTCTCTCTCTTCCCCCTCTCCTCTCCTCCTCCTCCCTCTTCTCTCTCCTCTCTCTCCCTGTACTCCCCCTTCTCTCTCCTCTCTCTCCTCCCCCCTCTCCTCTCTCTCCCTTCCCTCTCCTCTCTATCTCTCTCCTCCTCCTCCTCCTCTCCGCTCTCTCCTCCCCCCTCCCCTCTCCCTCCCTCCCCTCCTCCCCCCCTCCCCCTCCTCAGTTCCATTCCTGTCTATTGTCTGCTTAATGAATGATCAGAGTGAAATCAGCAGAGCCTGATTAAAACCCATCCTTCAGCCTCAGACAATGCTCCATCAGTTACACGGACAGCGCTGCAGCTTCCCGTCCGCACGCGCCTCCTGGGAACGCCACGCGCCTCCTGGGAACGCCACGCCGAGATTGCCCACTTAAGAAGGAATCTATACGTCGCATTCACGAGGCTTCGGACAAATGAATGTTGTAATTTCAGGCGGAGGACGACCGCAGATAACTCCATCGTCCAGAAGCCGCTTCTCAACACATTCATTTATGTTCGAGTTTTATCCCAGACCTGATGTGTTTTTAATGATTATATTCATTTATTTTGGCTCTATTTTTTCACGGTAATGCAACTAAACACCACAATCACAGTCTTTACACTGGGAATCTATAGCATCCAGATCAAAGTGACTCAGAAATCTTTCATTATAGCGCACTTTTGAAGCCGAAATATGGATCAATCTGCTTCAGAATGTCTCTGAGGCCGGGACCAAAACTGCAGATTATTTATCACAGAAACAAGGTCCAGATAAAAAAGACATCTCAGAAACAGACATTTACAGCAGACGACAGAACCAGACTCATAATTTTAAAGTAAAAACGGAAAATTCTAATTATTCCTCTTTTTTGTGATTTCAACCCAGACCTTATGTGTTTCTGGTTTAAACACCGACAATCTCTGGCCCCAAGGAAGTAACTAAGTAGGTAATAATTTATTCATAAAGCACATGTTCAGTCCATGGTTATTAAAAAAAGGCTTTAAAATGTTTTTTAATCTCATTGTTAAACGTTTCCTGGTTTAAAAATGTCTAAATATGGAGCACAAACCTCTGTATTCAGTTTTATCAGATCCAAACTCGTCCATTCTCTTTCTACAGAGTCACATCAAAGGCCACACGCCGCCTCAGGCCGCACACCAAGTCAGCGATCAGTGGATTTTAGCGCCTTCGAGCAGAAAGGCCTGTGCGACGCTGCTTAACGCTCTGTAATGAGTTTGTTTTGAGTTCTTTCTCTTCTACAGCCTTTAGAGTTCTACTGCTCTGTGAATGTGATGCAACACTGACATTTCCCAGTGGCACCAGTTCACGATCTCTCGGTCTCTTAAACACATGTTCCCATCTTTAAGTGATCCAGTATTTATCTCCAAGTAAGTAAAACATGATTGTATCCAGAGTTTTCTACTTCCAGGTAGATCATCAAGACGATTGGTCCTCCCAACTGTCAATCATTCTGGTGCTCGTCCAATCAGACCAGAGAGTTTGGTTCAAAAAGTGGAGAGGGCGGTTCTTTCCCAAAACCTTTATACTGAACACATTCTATTAAATCTAGATTCTTAAACGGGACAAAGTCATTTAGTCTGATTAAAGAACGGTTTTGTTTCCTCACGAGACATTTCTTTATAAAACAAAATCATTTTGTTTTGTCACGTTGGAGAATCTGGTTTTAAGTCAGAATGTTCAGATTAAGACACATTTTGTCAGATTTTATCCATTATTTGACTCATTTTGAATCCCTTTTTTGCAGTGAACCATGTCAGACTAAAACATGGAATCAGCAGAAATCCTAAAACCCTTTATTCCACACGTGAGGACAGAAGGACAGGAAGTGACCGTGACCCCGGGCGGCGCCGTGACCTCCACCGGGGACACGTCATTAAAACATGGCGTCTGCGATGTGCTTTTATGGATCTGACTCTCCGCCGCAGAATGTCAGAGAAAATGAACAGCTCTTTGTAAAGACATTATCGGTGCGATGCTATTGGCCGCGACGTCGTGTGCGATCGATGTGGTCAATGTCCAATTCATCACCTCCTCCCGGCGCTAAAGGGAGCTCGATACGGAGCCGCTTCTCTGAATACTTTATGCACAGCCACTTTCCACGTTTACACAGTTCTCTGTATGTGTTAGCCAGTTAGCAGGTTAGCCAGTTAGCAGGTTAGCCAGTTAGCAGGTTAGCCAGTTAGCAGGTTAGTCAGTTAGCAGGTTAGCCAGTTAGCAGGTTAGTCAGTTAGCAGGTTAGTCAGTTAGCAGGTTAGCCAGTTAGCAGGTTAGTCAGTTAGCAGGTTAGCCAGTTAGCAGGTTAGTCAGTTAGCAGGTTAGTCAGTTAGCAGGTTAGCCAGTTAGCAGGTTAGTCAGTTAGCAGGTTAGTCAGTTAGCAGGTTAGCCAGTTAGCAGGTTAGCCAGTTAGCAGGTTAGCCAGTTAGCAGGTTAGTCAGTTAGCAGGTTAGCCAGTTAGCAGGTTAGTCAGTTAGCAGGTTAGCCAGTTAGCAGGTTAGTCAGTTAGCAGGTTAGCCAGTTAGCAGGTTAGTCAGTTAGTAAGTTAGCATGTCAGCAAGTTAGCAGGTTAGCCAGTTAGTAAGTTAGCATGTCAGCAAGTTAGCATGTCAGCAAGTTAGCATGTCAGCAAGTTAGCATGTCAGCAAGTTAGCATGTCAGCAAGTTAGCATGTCAGCAAGTTAGCATGTCAGCAAGTTAGCATGTCAGCAAGTTAGCAGGTTAGCCAGTTAGCAGGTTTGTCAGTTAGTAAGTTAGCAAGTTAGCCAGTTAGCAGGTTAGTCAGTTAGCAGGTTAGTCAGTTGGTAAGTTAGCATGTCAGCAAGTTAGCAGGTTAGTCAGTTAGCAGGTTAGCCAGTTAGCAGGTTAGTCAGTTAGCAGGTTAGTCAGTTAGCAGGTTAGCCAGTTAGCAGGTTAGTCAGTTAGCAGGTTAGCCAGTTAGCAGGTTAGTCAGTTAGTAAGTTAGCATGTCAGCAAGTTAGCATGTCAGCAAGTTAGCATGTCAGCAAGTTAGCATGTCAGCAAGTTAGCATGTCAGCAAGTTAGCATGTCAGCAAGTTAGCATGTCAGCAAGTTAGCATGTCAGCAAGTTAGCATGTCAGCAAGTTAGCAGGTTAGCCAGTTAGCAGGTTAGTCAGTTAGCATGTCAGCAAGTTAGCCAGTTAGCAGGTTTGTCAGTTAGTAAGTTAGCAAGTTAGCCAGTTAGCAGGTTAGCCAGTTAGCAGGTTAGTCAGTTAGTAAGTTAGCAAGTTAGCATGTCAGCAAGTTAGCAGGTTAGCCAGTTAGCAGGTTTGTCAGTTAGTAAGTTAGCAAGTTAGCCAGTTAGCAGGTTAGTCAGTTAGCAGGTTAGTCAGTTGGTAAGTTAGCATGTCAGCAAGTTAGCAGGTTAGTCAGTTAGCAGGTTAGTCAGTTAGCAGGTTAGTCAGTTAGTAAGTTAGCATGTCAGCAAGTTAGCATGTCAGCAAGTTAGCATGTCAGCAAGTTAGCATGTCAGCAAGTTAGCATGTCAGCAAGTTAGCATGTCAGCAAGTTAGCATGTCAGCAAGTTAGCAGGTTAGCCAGTTAGCAGGTTAGTCAGTTAGCATGTCAGCAAGTTAGCAGGTTAGCCAGTTAGCAGGTTTGTCAGTTAGTAAGTTAGCAAGTTAGCCAGTTAGCAGGTTAGCCAGTTAGCAGGTTAGTCAGTTAGTAAGTCAGCAAGTTAGCCAGTTAGCAGGTTAGCCAGTTAGCAGGTTAGTCAGTTAGCAGGTTAGTCAGTTAGCAGGTTTGTCAGTTAGTAAGTTAGCAAGTTAGCCAGTTAGCAGGTTAGCCAGTTAGCAGGTTAGTCAGTTAGTAAGTCAGCAAGTTAGCCAGTTAGCAGGTTAGCCAGTTAGCAGGTTAGCCAGTTAGCAGGTTAGTCAGTTAGCAGGTTAGCCAGTTAGCAGGTTAGTCAGTTAGTAAGTTAGCATGTCAGCAAGTTAGCA